>CALSCE010010700.1:0-26152 GCA_943593645.1 Bovichtus variegatus
CCCCGGATAAGCGGTTGAAGATGGATGGATGGATGGATGGAGAAAGCAGTAAATAAACATGTCTTTTTCTATGTTTTTATACATTTTTCTTATTTGTTGACCTATGAGGGCTTGACTGGAGTTTGCCAAAACATGCATGAAGAAGCCAAAATCTTATGATCTTGTGAGACCGGACACATTGAACACACCTCTCACTGTCAATGACCGATCATCACTCACTTATCAAATCCACATCAATAAATCACTTGTCATAATCCCTGCTCTTTAAACTGCCACAGAGTTGTCATTTGTCACTCAAGATTAAACAAGACATGGATTTGTATATTTTAACATCAGTTTGTTCTGAGACGAAACCTGGCACAACCACACCACAAAACGACAAAATAAAACGGACCACTACCTTGATTAAAATTACAGTCTATTCTTTTTTGGAAACATTTGGGATAATTACACAATCATAAATGCCCCAAAAGTACACAACTCAACAAAATATAAAACATAGGTAATTTTAATGCCGAAATGTTACATGTCATACTTGTAATCTCCTCTCAGTTGCACTTGGCCAGCATGCATTTTGGGAAAGTTAAAGTAGTTTAGCTTTGGGTAAGATTCATGATATGATATATGGCCAGAAGTTACAAAAGGGTGGAGCTCAGTAAAACGCTGAACAAGATCATTTTTAGGCGACTAAAATATTCTAAATGTTTAGTGAGGTAATGCATCAAGTGAGAAGTAGGATCATTTTCTTATTGACTTCTATACAACTGTACTTCATTTTGCAATTAGAGAGCCTATTTGGCAATTCATCACATTTTCTCTACTGGAAGGTCATCCTAGAAGGCACTTAAACATTTTTTCTCCATTTAAGGGCACCCTAGAGGGTACTTCATCTCGCTTTCTCCACTGGAAGGGCACCCTGAAGGGCACTTTAACACGTTTTCTGCATTTAAGGGTACCATAAAGGGAACTTTATCATGTTTTCTCAACTGGGATGACACCTTAGTGTCTTGTCTGAAACCAAAAGTCAGCGTTGACGTATTTGTTGACTTACCTCAGTGGCTCTCCCTGAGGTTTCTTCCACATTTCCCCCTCTAATTGTGTCGTTTCTTTTAGGGAGTTTTTCCTTGTGCGGTGCGAGGGTCTAAGGACAGAGGGTGTTGTATCCTGTACAGTCTGTAAAGCCCAGTGAGACAAATGTATAATTTGTGATATTGGGCTATATAAATAAACTTGATTTGATTTGATTTGATTTGTTACTTAACTTCCGTACTTAAGAAATGACACTTACGTACGTATTTTCCGGACCACAATCTTGTCCTGAACCTTACATAGTAGATTTGTTGCCTAAACAGGTTCTGCCCTGCAGGTGCACTGATTGCTCATGTTGCTGGACATTCGAAGGAAAATGCATAAAAAATAACAAAGAACTTTTTGTAAGATATCATCGTCTTATTAACTAACCAAACACCATTTCCGCTGCTGGGGACCACATGAAGGGGGTGGAGGTGGAAGTGGAGATGAGGACAGTTAAGTGGGTTAACACGGAGCTGTAGTTCCTAATGAAGCGCTGGAGTCTGCCAGTCTAAACCTGCCTTGACCCCGACATTGATGATGAACCCCAGGAAAGACACCGCCAAGACGTGAAACTCCCATTTTTCTGCCTTCACATAGAGTTGTTTCTCCAGAAGCATCTGGAGGACGCACTTCACATGTTACATGTTGCTTGGATGTAGAGAAGATAAAAACACAGTCTAAAGCACACAGATGTTTATCAGGTCTTGTTTACCAACTCATGGAAGACAGTGAGACCAAATGGCATACCGAAGCACTCACAGCGTCGACTAAGGTTGTTGAACGCTGTCGAAATCAAAACAGTTGAGGTTTAATACACAAGGTTCAACTCGCTATACATGGATTTCATCAAACAATTGTTTTCTTGTTTTTCTATTGTGATGGAAAAGGAGGGAGGAGCTAGATGAATCGACTTTATGACAGAAACCTTGGATAAGAAAGCTGCCACACCTCAGCAGTCTCCTTTTCTCTCTTGGATGGATGGAGACTCTGGAAGGAGCTGAACTCTGCTTTCCACAACTACTCAACTCCTCCTGCAGAAAGCCAATGCTGCGTCGCGATGAGACCATATTCATTTACACCATGCTGACTTGCATCTCTTTTCTCACTGTGGCTCTAAACCTGTTGGTCATCATCTCTATCTCCCACTTCAGGCATTAACAATATACTCACAAGCATAACCTACAATATTGTTTTTTTTTAATCAATATCAAGCACTTTATTTTACAAGAGTTGGCTTTGGGACAATAGAGATATTGTTACATTAAGGCATTTGATGAAAATAACATTTTGAGATGATGTGTTTCATTCAGCATTAGACATACTTGCATAGTATCGGTACTCTTACTACTATAACTAATAAGTCAGTAAATGCATTAATGATATTACTGTTTAAATCCAAGCTGCTGCATGCTCTCTGTCCTTCTCCTCCTGTACTAGACACATACAAAGTATACAAAGCTGGTACATTTACATGTGTCTGTGGCCATATCCATGTCTTCCATGATTACATCCTTTATTGGACAACTTTTGTTTATTTGACTGAATAATATAATATGTTCAGTGATGATATTCTTCCTCTCCAGGCAGCTCCACACCTCCACCAACCTCCTCCTCCTCTCGCTGGCTGTCTCGGACTTCCTCGTTGGCCTCTTGCTGATGCCCCTTCAAAGCTTCATGATAGAGGGCTGCTGGTATTTGAGTAGCTTCATGTGTGCATTATTTTACTATACCTCTTTTATCCTGACTTCTGCCTCAGTAGGAAACATGGTGCTCATATCAGTTGACCGATATGTGGCCATTTGTGACCCTTTGGGTTACACCACCAAAGTCACTCAGATAAGAGTCAAACTCTGTGTTTGCCTGTGTTGGGCCTGTTCTGTTTTATATAACGGTGTGATCCGGATGGACTCCCTGAATAATCCAGAAAGACATAATTCCTGTTATGGAGAGTGTGTCATTGTAATCAACTTCGAAACAGGAGCTGTTGATGTCATGTTGTCCTTTCTTGGCCCCATTGCTGTTATAATAGTTCTGTATATGAGAGTGTTTGTGGTGGCTGTGTCTCAGGCTCAAGCCATGCGCTCTCATATTACATTCAAGGGTTCGCTTCGTGTAACCGCTAAGAAGTCTGAGAGAAAAGCAGCCAGGACTCTCGGTGTTGTCGTCTTCGTGTTTCTCATGTGTTTCTGTCCTTATTTTTATCCCTCATTTGCTGGCGAGAACATGTCATCCAGTGAGTCATTTTCAATTTTTGGGGTCTGGCTACTTTATTGTAACTCCTGTTTAAATCCACTGGTGTATGCTCTTTTATATCCCTGGTTTCGGAAATCTATTAAACTCATTGCTACACTTCAGATACTGCACCCTGGCTCCTGTAATGCCAACATACTGTAGAGATGGCTGTAGAGCGGAACGTTTAGTTTAGTTTAGAGACGTAAATGATGGAAAGGTTTGCTTTCACTACCTTACCACCCAAGTGCTAAAGGAATAAAGGTAAAAATATGAGAAAAAGACTTCTTGACAACACTAACTGCTCTTCATTAAACTATGTTGTCACCGAGTTATGAGACTGGTTTTTTTTGTCTTTAGTAGAAATACCTGGATTAACTGGATATTGTTTTCTTAAATACCCTATCATGACTTATTATTTTATTTATTTTGAGTATGTGTACAAATTATGAGTTATTTTCTCTGCATGTGTTGAAGTTGCCTGGTTCTTAAACATGACTCATACATTTTACTCATTTATCCCGTCCTAATCACAGAGAAATCTCCAGAAAAGACACTGTTTCATATTGTTTTTGTCAATTGTTTGAAAAAATACAGAGAAAAATGTGATACTCTGCAATCGTAATAGTACATGAAACTTGATGAAGAAAAACAATTACGTAAATTATTGATTGTTCGAAGGATATCCTAATAATTAATATAAGGTTATCAGATCATTTTCGGTGGGGAAAGTATCAACAGATCTGATGCTGACTGCACATAAATTACGTTATTAACATTATTTGTATTCTTGACAAACAATCATTAAACCAGTTGATTTTCACCCAATTATGTAATATAATGTGTGTTTTATTGCAAATATAATTTGGAAAAAAACAATTTGTTCCACAATGATAAACCCATGCCCTTTAAATCTGAACTGTGTTTAACTGTGTCACAAGCAGCATATTTAGGCATCCAGAAGCCTAACAGACACACATAAAACATTAATAAACACAGAAGAAAAGAATAAAAAACACAGCAACAAATGAGCTAATAACAAATATATAATAGTGTAATAGCAATCAGATATACAGTATGTTTTATCCTGCTGATATACTGAAGGCCTGACAAGGCTTAATTTAGCTTTATGTGGAAAAAAAGGGAAAAAAAAGAAATGATAATTAGTAATGTTTACTAATTGTTATTAATGCTATAATTCATGTTATTTCATCATTAGGTTGTGTAATGTGAAATAATTAGTTTATGAATTATATATTCTGTCATAGCTAATAAGAGACGATAACAATTGAATTCTCATTACAGTAGAAAACTATTTATTAACAGTATATTGTTGCACGTTATAAATACTATATTTGGTATGTGTTAATAATTACTAAATGATTTGTAAACCTTTAAGAAATGATCTGTAAATATTATGTTATTTTAACTAACATAGTATAGTAAAGCCAAACTAGGGACAGTACATCAGTTTCATGCTCTGTATTGGAACTATGTTAAATTGCATCGTCCCTATCAAATAAAAATAAATAAAAATGTGCAAGTGTAGAATTAATAGATATGTGTCTGAAACACAACTGTCTTTAATTACCTTTTACTCAATATTTGTTTTTTACAGCTCTAAAAAGAATTAGTGGGCAATTTCAGGGAAAACATTATTTTAAATTACTCCATAATATAATATATAAAACATGACCATAAACCATTTTACACACAATATCTGTATGATTTGAAATATATTGTTAATTTCTGTAGAAGAGCTGAGAAGAAAACGGAACAAAAGTTGGACGGTTGGTACAGAAAATACATGTAAATGTATAATCAGATAATAAGAAATTAATATTAATAAATGTTTCTGCTTGAGGTAATCATGGAAATGTGATATACATTGAATATGAATAACACATGCTAGGCTTTATATTTTAGTTAGTTAGTTCCCGTATCACATGCAGTGACCTATTATGTAATCTGGAGGAAATGTTAATACTGGTTCAGTCTTGGTTCTCTTCATGTTTCAAATTCATTTTATATTTTAAGAATACTCTTATAGTATCTTGAGCTGATTAAATTATTTCCTTCAACAAAGCTGCAGGAGAAAATATATCCAATCACTATCATACAATTGACATAAGACTTACTTACATTGAATATCTGTTTAAATGTTTGTGTTCATGTGTAAATTATTATTACCAAAGTATATTAATAAAAAGCCACAGAACATGTTGAGGTTTCACACATGGATGTCAGGTTGTGTATATACATATGTCAGGAATTAAAATGTTTAATAGAGAACCAGATTCATCAAGAATACAATACAATTAAAGGGCCAGCTGTGGCTCAGGAGGTAAAGTGTTTGTCCAGTCAGAGGGTCAGGGGCTCAATCCCCAGCCCTTGCAGTCAACATGTCAAAGTGTCCTTGGGCACTAAACTCTAAAGTCCCTTCAGTAACTCTTGAAGAGTCAGATTCAGATTATTAATACAAAATATAATCAACACATCATTTATCATGTAATGTTATAGGTTAAGATAAAACTTTATTGATCCCTCGATGAAATTCACAAGTTACCCAGCAGTATGTGCAGTGGAAAAAAACAATATGCTCCTCTTTTCCCAGTTGCAACATTAAAGTGATGAACACATTAATGCAGGAATAATTAGAATCCAATAAAAAGAAAATATATTATTCCGAAATGGGCAAATGTGCAGAATGAGTAGATTTACTTTGTGTACTTTAAGTATATTTTGATGCTAATACTTTTGTACTTTAACCTAAGTATACTTTTGAATGCAGGACTTTTACTTGTAACAGAGTTTTTTTACACTGTAGTATTTCTACGATTACTTAAGTAAATGGTTTGATTACTTCGTCCACCACTGCAAACTATTACATTTCCTCTTTCATAAAGAATGTCTGAGTTCAAAGACAATGTTCACTATAGTATTTTAGCATCACGGGAACCAGGCTTCAGTATATGAAGTGTCAGGATGAGTTTCATAGATTTTCTGAACCAGGGGTAGAAAAAGGCGTAGATGACAGGGTTCAAACAGGAGTTAAAATGTGCCAGCCAGATCTCAAAGGCTGCAGATGAAGCGTCGACTGAAGTGTCTTCTCCTGCCAGAGCGGGGTAATAGTACGGAGAGAAACAAACCAAAAACACAACAATAACAATACCAAGAGTTCCAGCAGCTTTCATCTCTTGTTTCTTCGCAGTTACAGTCCCTGAACGTTGGCTTGTTAAAGCTGCAACATGAGAGCGCATGGCTTGAGCCTGAGACACAGCCACCACAAACACTCTCATATACAGAACTATGATGACAGTAACGGGTATAATAAAAGTGAAAACAAGGTCAACGACTCCTGAAATGTAATTAATGACAACCACACATTCTCCAAAACAGGACATGGACCTGCCCGGTTTCTCCAGGTGATCATGTAAAAGGAAAATTCGATAGAAAACAGAGCAAATCCAACACAAACAAACACAGATTTGTGCTCTTCTCTTTGTGACTTTGGTGGGGTAATGCAGTGGGTCACAAATAGCTATATAGCGATCAACTGATATGAGCACCATATTGGCTACCGAGGCAGATGTAATAATGTAGTCTACAACGTAATAAAGAGTGCACAGAATGTCACCGAGAAACCAGCAGGCCTCTATGTAGATTATTTCTACCGGCATAAGCAGGAGGCCCACAAGAAGGTCCGAGACAGCCAGGGAGAGGATGAGGAGGTTGGTGGGGGTGTGAAGCTGCCTGGAGAGGAAGAATATCATCACTGCACATATTGTAATCATGTAGTCAGAACAAAAAAAGTAAATGAGGTTGTTTAAATGGAGCAAAGTGTCTAAATACAAGAAGGAAATGGCAAACAAAGTCAAACAACCACAACATAGCTCCAGTAAGCGTGTTAACCTTTATATACCAGATCAAAACAACAATTTATTCTCATTTATATAAATTATTATATCTGCCTGAAGTGGGAGATGGAGACAATGACCAGCAGGTTAAGAGCCACAGTGATCAGAGAGATGGATGAAAGCAGAACATAAATCAGCATGGCCTCAGTGTGTGGATGTGTAGGCTTCTTGCAGGAGGAGTTTAGCTGTGGAAAGCAGAGTTCAGCTCCTTCCAGCGTCTCCATTGTCAAAGAGGAGAAGATGGCCAACTCTGGCAGCTTTCTGTGCAGAACTCTTTGTCGAAAAAGCTCTTTTATCGCTCTCCTACTATTTCCTCCTCCAGGCTACAGCTCACATTTTTTCTTAGTTGTATACTCATGCCCCTCCTCTCTCAATCTTTACATCATACCTTTTTTTCCATATTGTATATACCGTTTTTTTCTCACAGTTCTTTCTTAAAGCAATATTTATCACCTTCTGGGGCCCCTGTGGGCAGATATTCATCATAAACTGGACATTGCACACGTTTGACATAATTATAAGATTGGTGACACTGAACCAAAACAATAAAGTTGCAGGCTGGGAAATATAAAACAATGAGCTGAAAGACACTGAAACACTCTGTAGATCTGAGGGGATGCAGAGTCGTAATTCTCTGTGGGTACGTCACTACGAGCTACTCACATTACACCTAGTAATCCAACCCATTGTTCGTACAAAAATATTGATTAGTGTGGCTTTAATTGATTCCCAAAATGATCTCTGTCGTGATGAAAACAGGAACTGCGTGGACAAAGAATAGAAACCGGTATTCCAGTCTAAGTAGTGCATTTATTTTTCTTGCCCCCATGTGGGGACGTGGGGTTTTTTGGTTCTTCCTGTGTGGCTGCTGGGTTGAATGGCTTCCCATGGGGCCATGTAGTTTGTGTAGCTGGCAGACTGAGTAACCTGCGGCCTGGGTTTGGAAATTGCACCTATGGCTGAATGCGCCATTGCTTGGGCAAAGGTGCGTTGAGGGATAAGGGTTACGCTCAATGGTGCTCTTCTATGTAGACATAGTTTGGGGGCTTCCCTTTACCTTTTACAGGGTTTCCACAGGTCCTTAAAAAGTCCTAAATTCAATTGACTGAAAGGACTACAAATGTCCAAAATTGTCTTGAATACAATTTCATATGTCTTAAAATGAATGCTCTACTGTTATGTTAACCTCAAATAATCAAGAGGTTTACTTAATTTTTGCTCAGCAGGAGAATGGAAGCACAATTGAAATAAAGGTTTTCCACCCCGGTCAGAAATGACTTGTGCACGTCCATGAAATGCGTCACTATCTTCATGGAGACTATTATGCTAACCTCACAGTTTATTAAGATTTCAAATATAAATTTAGTTAGATTTAGATTAAATTCTGCTTCACTTCAACCAGACGTGGATGGAGAATACTAAGTTTAAAACGTGGTTGAAACCCATCAATAAATGATTGTACTTAAAGTTATTCTAGAACTTATTTTCATTGATACTAATTTTATATAATCTGACAATTTTTCCTTCATACTTCTGCCAGTAAAGGCAAAATACAAATGGATATTAAATCATATCATATATTATTATATGTGGTCTTTTTTAACTTAAATCTGCAGAAGTCAGGGTCATCCAGAGTTTGCACACGAGTACATTTACTATGTTTTATACTATGTTACTATGTGTTATAATGTATTTTGATTGGATTTTCCCTTTAATATTCTCCAAAACTGTCCAGTAAAATCCCATCATATTTTACATGGTCATAGTCTGGTTCAGTCGTTTTGAACAGGATCGCAAACCTTTATTCATTTAATTTAGGTTTAAGAGTAAAAAAATGTAAAAAAAAACGACATATTTAATTTACTATTACAATTAGCCTAGCATACCAAATTCAGAATCAAAAATCCAAAACATCCAGCGTTATAATCAGAAGCAGAGTGCATTCAGCAAAGAGAAAGAAAAAGCTATTTTGTGTGTCTTAGAATGAAAACTTCTGGATGTTTGATGCAAGTGGTGATAAGTGACAACACAAGTTTGGTTGTTTGTGTTTTGGCTGATTGCATCATGTGCTAATGCATCGAGGTTGCATCACAAATGTTTGGTCAATTATCTTTGCAAAAAAAAAAAATCTGTTTCCTGTTTACTTTGAATTGTTGGTGTATTTAGCAAAGATTGCATCATATGTTGATGAACAGCTTGTTTTGTGTTCGGGTAACACCTCTGATTGCAGCCATGTCATCATGTGACACTAATGAACGCAGGTGTGAAAATGTTTTTAGCCAGAGAGGTACACAGTCATGAGGAGCAGTTAATGGGCTACACACTGAGAGTGTCTGTGTGTGCGTGTGTGCGCGTGTGTGTGTGTGTGTGTGCGTGTGTGTGTGTACGCAACACGTAAGCGAAACTCTTGTTAGTTAACGGATCTTTTCCAAACAACGATTAAGATTACATTTTCAAACGATATGTTCAAGAAAGTTAAAAAAGTTACTAAAAAAAAAACAAAAAAGAATTAGGTCAAAAAGGAATTAAGTCTGTAATCCAGTTACTATTGTTTAAAACCCCCCACAAAGCTCACGTTATGTTCCCATACATTTATGATTTTTATTGATTATACACTATTATATTAAAGGTAGATAAAGCATGCAGCATGTTTTCATCTTGTTGGGGCCACAGAACAAAGGTTGCAAGTTTTAATCTCAAACATTTCCCACATTATTTGAAAGATCTTCCAATTGTGTCCAAACCTGGTTAGAAGAATGTGCAAGTCCATTTCAAAACAAAAGCCTACAGCAACATCGTGGGACAGTCCCCCTCCCTCTCAAAATTAATATTCATTTACACAAACTTACACAATTAACTTTGCGGGTTTGTTTGATCTATAGTTTGTACAGAAGAAGGCGGAGCCACAACTTCTACTGAAACATTTTCCATACAAGATTTGCCCGGATATGTTACAGTATCCATGTTTATGTGTTCAACTATCAAGTAATAGCAGGTGCTTTCTTCCAGGCGCTCTGACAGTTAATGGTTTTGCCTGCGTCAGATGCTGCTAATCAACTCAGTCCCTCTCCAATGCTAGAGAAATCCTTTTCACCATCTCAAAGGAAACAACCCTAAAAAGAAACCCAAAATGAGACCAAACTAATTTAAGTGCAGAAAAAGATCAGTGTATGACTCTGGTTATAACAATTATATGTGTTGGTAAAGATTCACAGCAATGATAACTCTTCATCGGGGCAAAGCCAAAACAGGAATCATTTTGGGTCTTGTGCTCGATGGTCAGTCCGAATGTCCATGGAAACCTAAGAAAATAGCCAAACACAAGTTATGGTTAGTTGTTAATCACTATAAAATACACGTGTCCTCTCTAAAATAGAGGGAAAAATTATTTTAAAAAATGGAACGAACTATAATATTTGTGATTATGCTGATACTTGTACTTCTATTCTTGTAAGTCAGTAACCTCTGACTTCTTTCACTCAATCATATTTTATCTTTGGGAATGTGTTGTTACATGTAACAGGGTGGCTATTTTGTCAAGAAAAGCCACCTGGAGAAGAAGTTCGAAGGGCAGAAACAAAAAGGTTGATGTTTGTGTTTGCTGGTATGATTTCTAAGGTCCTGGGGAGGTTTGTTCATCCCCATCATCTAGTCATGAGTCACGACTCAAGCCACATTGTCACAACTCAGACTTGCATCGTATAAACTAGGACTGTCAATCGATTCAAATATTTCATTGCGATTAAAAGCAATAGACTGTCCACCGTTAATCGCAAATGAATCAACAATTTTTTCCAGTTCAAAATGTATCTTAAAGGAAGATTTAAAGTATTTAATGCTAGTTAATCCAAGAAAATTCAAGTGTTATTTATCCAGTCGTCTGCTCACCACTTCCGCTTAAACGGTCTCACACTTGCGCAGGCGCGGTGCTCTTCAGTGCGAGGAATGTAAGTACGACTTTAGGAAAAAAATCCATGTTTTTGGAAGAGTAGTGGATTGGACTGGATAAATGAGAATTTGGATTATATTGCACAGGTTGTGTGAGAGTTTGTAAAACAGATGTTTTCTATAGTGTTGCTGTTGTTAAACCCCCATTTACATCGATTCATCAAGACTTTTCCCTGTTTTTGGATTCTTTGTGAAAAAAAAGTGTTCTTCATGAATTCAAGGTACCACGGGGTGAGTAATTGATATAAACATTTTCATTTTAAGGTTGAAGTAATCCTTTTTAATCGCCGGATTTGGTAGGTTGCCTGGAAGCGCACCTTTCTACAAACCATGCTCTAAATGGTGCACCGGTGACTTGGAGAGTTGATCCCTTTCTTCCTTGTCCTAACTGAAAGGTGCAGTGAGGCAGTGGATGTAGCAGACTGAATGCATGTTTCACTTCAGGAACCTCCACCCGTTTCCCACAACACTTAATGTTTTTCTTAAAGAAGGCTTTGCAGATAATTTGTTGTTTTCCCTCAGCATAATAAAGAAGGCAAAGTTGTTTATTATAAAGTGAGATCGGAAGTTGTGGTAGTCGAAAGTAGGAACCAGCTAACCTAATAAGTCCAGGCCATGCTGATGAAGGCGGGGTTTTTATCCTCATATTTCAACATGGTAGATCTACGCCTTCTTCCATCTTGGCTGCACCTCTGTGAAGCAGTTAAAAGACAGAGAGATTAATATTCTTAAATTTGACAACATACATGTTTATTTGTGCATTAATGTGAACATATTCAGCAATTGGGGCCTACCGGGGCACAGGCATTACTCTGTATGACACACAGCTCTACTTTGCAGTGCAAGTAGACGTCATCAGTGTTGCCAGTGAACTGGAACATGTTGAAAGAGAAGTAGTTGGATGTTCCCAATCCATTGCCTTTCACTTTCACCGTCTGGTCAGCAGGGTTAGGGCAGCTGCTCAAAAACAGGAGAGCAGACATGACAGAACAACAACAACAACAAAGATAGGTTTAATCACCACGAGCATTTCTGCATTTCTTACCCCTGGATGATGAGGTCATATCTCAGACTTCCACTTGGCTAAGGCTGATTGGTTGCCCAGCAGGAGTCAGTCACCACAACAACCATTTTTTCATCCAACCCCTCCGCCTTAAGCTCCAACCAGATTTTCTGTTCCAGTTGGATGTCGGTGCTTGCCTGGATAGTGTTGATACGTTCAGCGTCGATGTAGGACTTCATGCTCAGATTGTATTTCCATTCTCCAGAAAGCATCTGCTGGATCATAGAGCTGAAAAGCAAAGATAATTCCTAACTATGTTAGGCTTCAGTCTGCACACAAAAAACAAGTGACATCTCTGGAGCTACATACTGTACACCCACCACACACCTGTGTTTGAGTTGGACGGCCAAGCTCTTGATATCCGGCTGACTGTAATAACAGGAGAAGTCAATACGCACCGGGCTTTGACGGTTGATTAAGCCAAACGTGGAGAGATTCCTTCTCATGATGGTGTTCTTGTAGATAATTTGAGTGTTGTTTGCCTAAATAGTCACATGGAGACAGACATTGTCACTGCACATTCAGGTGCACCGAACAGTTCATTCACCTCAAGATTCTCCTAAATAAATATCAGTTTCAGGCTGCAGAAGTTTCTGTACAGTAGCTGATGCTTCATTAAGTGCAACGATATACACATCTGTACTCACATTTTAGTGTATAAGTGCGTTCAGTATGGCAAAATGCAATGCACTTTGAGTGCCGGGATGGTACACACATAACGTTCCTAAAAGTTGAGTGTGGTACGCTCGACACTCACCCTCAAAGGACGGCATCTTGGGTACGTGTCAGATAGAAGGCATCAGTTTAGTTGTTAATTTAGCCGTCAAACGATAGCTTTGCTAGCTAGCTAGGTGCCTAACAGTGGCAATCGCCATTTCAGGTGAGTGCACAACAGCCGTGTGCGATTTGAGACAACACTACCCTGTCGAGAAGTGGGTATACTCTTAATTTCCAAATGTGGGACCCACAGTTTTTGCCCGAGAAGCCTGCAATTTGGCATGGAGGTCAAGTGTTTTTGAGGTTGTGTGTGTGTGTGTGTGTTTGTGAATCCATAAATGCGTAAATGCATTCTCTTATGTGGTCGCAGCTATTGCAAATTTGCAGTGTTTTTGTTAAAAGCGGCCTTTCCAGCAAAGTAAACGGTCACATGTAAGACTACTATTGCATATTTAATAGTATTTTCAACTTGGTACTTGACTTCTTCTGCTTGACTTAATGGAATAAGGATCATTATGAATTGAACATTAGCTTTAACATTAGCTACAGAAGAGATAGAGATTTTGCAATCAATACTGGCCCACAGACAATAGGGTGAGATAACATCATTTTGAATTTTGGGGGATGTATTCCTTATTTCTTAATCTTTTCACACATGAGAATTGGACAACTATTCTTTCACCTTGCAAGTAGTGAATGGGCCAGTTGTATCGTTAGTTTAGAAGTGGGAATACGCAATGCCAACTGAAAAATAAGTAGGCCTGTACTGTACTAGTGTTGAAAGGGATTTGGCTGCTTCTTGAGACTTGGTAAATAAAAAAGGGTACCCACCATGACGACTGTTCCACAAGTGTTGCTGCTATTGAAGTTGAACGTCACCATGTGGGTCAGGTCGTCCATCTCAGCTTTGCAGGCCTCGTCATTGAGGTGTAAGACAGAGTAGTCGATGTTTTTGTCCTCCAAGAGACAATTAGCCAGAGATACTGAAGCAGACTTCTGTTTGCAGTCCGTCGGCTCACCTGAACACACGTTGCAAAAACATTATATTAATTTAGCTTTTGTCCAAACGACTTACAACTGCACAGATCAGGAAGATGCACACATTAATTCAACACAGACAAACATATCTTTGAAGTTCTTAAAGGACTTCTTTGTGCATTTGCACATTCTATCTCTATAACATTAACTTTGGTGTGAATGTTATTCCATAAATCTGAAACAGCTCTCTCTCTGACAAAACCTTCCAGCCTCTAATGAAAAAGTAGTCAAAATAATTATGACTTTCTCTTGTCATAGCTGACTCACCAAAAGAGCTTGTCGGTTTATATTTGGAGGCAAAAATGGCCCGACAGAGACAGCGTGGTTCCCCACCATATCTCTCACCACAGAACTCATTAGCACTGCAGAACCTGTCCTGACAGAAGGCCCGAGGGACATCTGCTGCAAACATACATCAAGAAAAGCTGCAGATAAGAAAACAATGGCCTCCAGTTTCAATATGAGTAATTTGGGACACAGGCTCGCATCTAACAAAGATATCTGTCACTTTTTAAAGGTTAAATTACTTCAAGATTCCTTAAAATGAGCATGAAATCCCACTTTCAAACACTATCTAACCTAAAGGTAAATAAAAAAGAACAATGGAACTTCAGAAGGTGTTTAAAACAAGGTTGTCTTATTCAGTAATTCAGAAGTTCATATAAGACCTCAAACATAACCGAGGATACTGAAAGACAGCCTTACGGCAGCTGGTTTTTAACGTCCAACTTTCCACCGTCACATTGCTGTGGTGGTTGCAGGCCCTGGCGTAGGCCTCCAGGAACTGGCACTTGAGACCATCCACTGCAGGGTATTTGCACAAAGTGTCTGTGCAGGCAGTTATGAAGGGCTCTGGGTTGATGTGCTCATTGCAAGCATTGAAAGGAGCCTGCTTCAGGAGATTACACCTATTTGAGTGAAAATGTGACATGAAAGTTCAGTCATCAATGACAGTAAGGCACATGTTTACGAGGATAAACAAGATAAAAGGGCTTTAGGTTTCATATTCATGCCTGGTTGGAAGACACCAACACCTGTTAAATGTGGTGAAGCATGACATAGAGTTTAATGATGCCTGTTCATAAATCCAAAAGAGAGTTCAATCCTTTACCATTTAGTTGTTGTGTTGCAGTTGATATTACTGTCAGCAGCATCGTCATATTGTATCTCACAGCTATGGGGCAACAAACAGCAGAAGATCAAAGAATGACCAACAACTCAATAGTTAAAAAGTATATTTCAAACCTATTAATTGAAATGAGAAGTAGTAGTTAGTTAGTTAGTAGTTAGTTAGTAGTTAGATTTTGTATTGGGGTCTTACCTGCTGGCCGAGTGTTCAGCAACCTTCTCTTCGATCAAAGACGTGCTGGAGTTCCCACATAAACCATCTATGGGTGCTCCACTCGGTCCTGGGCAGTTTCGGGAGATAACGTTTGACTGATCAATAAACATTTAAAGTGGACTGGCACAGCAGCACACTAAAGACAGCTGGTATTCACTCAAGTTAAGGCCTCCCAGTAAGGTGAGCATCAATACCTAAAGTAGTGACACAGCAGATCTTGTTTTGAGTATTGATATTGAGATATACGATCAATACCAAGAAAAAATTAAATAATGGATCCTTGTTAGTTCAGAGAATTGACACAAACATGTACATTAAAACACAGCTTTGTATTTTAACATGCATGTAATTAAGTGATGAACAGAAAATAGTAAGAAGAAAGTGTTAACGTTTGGAAATGAAACAGTTGAAACTTAAAATGTATTCAGAAAGAGCTTATCAATCATGCATTGACCTCCTACTTATACACATATATCTACATATATCCAGCAGGTATATTACTTACCCGCTTTTAATAATATTATTATCATTTTCAGTATTGATGTTCTTGGTCTATACTAATATTATACTATATATATACTATTAAAATTACACATAAATAACATTATTATTCTGAATAGTGTACTACGTCAATGTCCATTTTTATGCAGATGATACGATCTTATATGTCCCTGGTTCTGGTCCAAACCAGGCTCATCATCTGTCTTTGAGATAAGACATTGTATGGCATTCTCCACATCCACCAGTGTCTCTTATAATCGTGCCATTGCAATTTTAAATGCTACCCAAATCACTCTTGCTGAATCATTCATGGAGCTATTCCAGTGAGCCAGCATGCAAAATGCCAGGACGTCCCCTAAGTGCAAAGCAGCCATGATTAATGTTGTTAAATACGTACTAAGTAAGTACTTTTTGTACTAAGTCAAAATGTCTGCTGTGAAAAAGGTCCAGGAAAACAATTCCAACTGGCATTACTCTACTAATCATGTGGATTAATATATCAATAGATATATTCTCATGTATGTATGAGGAAGTAGAGAAGGATTTGATATGAACCCTAATTTTATCCCAGCCTTTAGATCATCTTTAGGTTTTAATTATTGTGTACCTGTCATGTGGATTAGTGCAGTGTACCCATCAAAGAGGACAGAAACAATGTAGTTGGAGGCTGATATCTTAGCAGTCACTCCTGTCTGGTCCCTGGAGAGCTCCACATCGTGAACCACCTGAGCTGTGGCATTGAGCATCAGTACTTCATCGTTCAGCTTCATCAGAGGAGTAAAGTGACAGAGAAGACTTTTACTCAATCATCACAAACATAACACTGTTCTCAACGAAATTCAGGCGGCAGCTGGTGTTACTGCAGTTTTACAAGCGCGTGGCAGAACTGCAGTGGCCTTCAGGGAACGTAAAAAGGTGAAAGGCCCTCTCTAGTGTTTGGTTTGTCAGTTCTGGGCTACAGTAGAAAAATGGCAGTGCAACATAGTGAAATCCATGGACGATGACACTCACTATGTAGATGTGAAGGGCTCATTCTAAGGTAAAAAAAAAAGATTTTTACTTTCAGGTGATTATACACCAATGAAAACACAGTGATGAATATTATATTCCATTTCTGCAAATAGATCCCCCTAAATACTACACACTGGCCCTTTAAAAACTACTAAACAACATTCAGTCGTCTGTTCTTTGTTCTGCGGATCACTTAGCCAAACCATTTGTGCAAAGGCTTCTGATAGAAATGTGTTGTGAACAGCCCAGTGGTTAAGGCGTGTACCACATTACTGCAACATTTCTGTTCAGTTCCATCTTGGACCTTTGTTGCAGGTTACAAACATTCTCTCTCCTCTTGCTTCCTGTCTTTCTACTCTGTCAAAAAAAAAGCAAATATGTGCAAAAAGAAAATATATTTTTTTTAGATGCATTTGTGTGAATTGGGAAAGCTCTAAATAATAAACATTGTTCTGTTTTTAGAATATTTTTTTATTATGGTGATCTGTGTGCTAATATCAGACTGTTATCACTGATTTAAATGTGTGGTGATTATAAATTAGACCAAGAGACACTGACGCATAACATATATTAACAAAGGGGGAATTCTTTTTTTTCTCCCACATTAATATCAGCTCTTATTTTACATTAGATAACTGTAACATATTTAGATTTTTGGACTGTGGGTCCAAGCCTTTATTATTTTGTCTTTGTCTGAAAGTAAGGCATTGTATATACCCTGCATTATAGGCTACAGTGTGTTTATGCAATTTTGTTATCTGTCTGTGTCTATGCGTTTATGTCTGTACACCCACAAGTGCTGTGCTCTAAACGTGTCTCTGAATGACCTTTCGGTTTTTCTCTGTCTTTGGTAATATGCAACGGTATTGAACATCAGCGATTGATACGATCTAAAACACATTACTCCAGTGATTGTGGGGAGTAAAAAACTTACCTGAACCCTGCCGCCTTGTTCCAGGGAAATCTGAACACCGGCACTGTCCAGCTGCAGTATCACACGGTCCAAAAAACTAACATCCTTCCGCCGTCTTTCCTGGAAAACCCCCAGCACCCGGAAGCCTGGGATAGATGAGGGCTTCATCAGACTGTACCCACACCGGTCCGGGACAGAGTGAACTCTGCCAACAATGTCAATGACAGTGGAGCCGGTCACAGTGCACATGCTGTTCAACTTGCAACTGAAGGAGGCAGAGACGGATACAAACCGAAAATAACAATAAAATTGGTTAAGACTGAAACACTGGAAGCACTCAAGATTAAAAAAGAAAAACTTGTGTGGTATGGAAAATGTGCAAAAGAATAATATCCATTTTGATGGCACTGTATAAAGTTGTTTATCAAAACAGCATTTCAAGCAACCAACAGTGAAGTTACAGCACCCAAACAGGACAGCTCCAATGACACTTTTATGCCTTTGCGCCGGCAAACGCCGAGTCCAGAGGCATTATGTTTTCAGGTTGTCTGTACCTAAGTACGTACGTGCCATTCTCAGGAACGCCTTGAGGGAGTTTTAAAAAATTTGACACAAACGTCCACTTAGACTCAAGGATGAACTGATTAGATTTTGGTGGTCAGAGGCCACTGTGACCTTACAAAACACGTTTCTTTGCCATAACAGAAGTAATATGCTACTTAAGACAATTTCACACAAATGTCTAATAGGATAAAATTATGAAGTGATTGTTGGACAGACATTTCCTATAAATCTTTCCATTCAAAATGATGAAGATTGAGTTTCACGTAAAAAACTACACTAACCATAAGCTCAGTTATTTAAAAGTACCATCATTTGGTTGAATATTCTCATATAATCAACTAAACATACTTCCATGAGAAGGTTGAGAAGTTTTTGTTTTGTCATTGGTAGGAGGGATTTCCTTCGTATCATTTCTTCAAATATTTACCTCCCATCGCCCTGGCAACGCTCCAGGGGACCACAATCATTCACGGCAGTAGCGACTCCACTGATGTCACAGGTTACAGAAGTGCACACGTTTGGGTCCCTTACTGTCGTATTTGTCTTATAAACAACACCTAGGAGTTTGGACAAGTTTATGTGTGCAGTCAGACTTCACTCACAGGTGTATAAACTGTTTGCCAATTAAATTACAATAACCGATTGCACTTTAGGAACCACTGGGTTTACTAACCTGAGAGTCTGCATCCGCTCACGTCTGTGATGACACCCTTATTTGTGTCAGCTGTCTGGAAGGTCTGTTTAGAAACTGTAAGGCCATTGACTTGTGCATCTGCCTCCTGGAAAGTGCCCGAAAAACATAGTAGTAACTGTTTAAGACTGTTGTGAAAGGGTTTCGCTTTTGAATCCAGCCATGTGTTGATTTTATGTGTCAAATCATCCATAGTTCTCTACATATTATACTGTACTTATACTTACAAGATCAACATTTGTGTATCCAGAATGAGTCCTGATTGCCAGAATTGCTTGTGACCCAAAGTTGCCAAGTTCAACTTGTTCAATCTGACAACAGGAAATAGACACAGAGACACAAATTTTTTTTTAAAAAAGGCTGTGATTTTAAATATCCCTTTTTATTGCATGTATTATTATTATTATTATTTATATTAATATTTATTATTATTATTCAACCTCTGATAGTAACACTGGTCAACACTGAAACTGAAAAAACACTCACGTCATTGTTGACTGTCTTTCAACGGTATTATGTTGATACATTTCCCAGCATGCTTAAGGTTTGGCAGAAGTCGATGAACCCCGGATCCAGTGGGTATTTCTTTATTAAGCACTGCCAGGTCACCTCTGTCAGCTGTCCCTCCAGACATCAAAATACAGTCATTTTTGATTCCAGGTTGGTATAAGCCATTGAAGCAAACTGCAAATCTGTTATTATCGAAGGCCACCTGTTGAGACACAACCAATAAAAAAACGCAATAAGAACAATTTAGACTTGAGAAGGCTTGTTTATATTCTTCTTATATCCAAATAGTGAAAGTGGTCATTTATGCATTGGAAAAGACCAAACACAGAGTTCAATGCATTTGTATCACTCACATAGACTTTGTCATATTTCTGTCCATAATAGGTGATGGGGCATGAAGTGATGTTCATCTCTCCAGAACTGGTAAATGTCTGGTTTGTTGCAGCAGTACCTGAAGATATAGAGACACATTACACACAAGTTAACATTTTGTGTAGGTTTATTGTTTAGTTATTTAGTATGCATTAATGTCCCTATAATTGGAAAAAAAAGGAAAATATCTGTCTCCAAAGTCATTGTAAAGGTTACAATAAAGGACGATCAAGTGGAGCCTCTTTACCTTAAAGCCTCACTATTTTGAGTTTTGAACAGTAGTTAGAAATTTTGGGAAATATGCTAATATGCTTTCTTACCCAGACTTACATGAGGAGATCAATACTACTCTCATATTTGCTGAATATGTAGTTGGAGTCAGCAGTTAGTTAGCTTAGCTTAGCATCAAGACTGGAAGACGGAGAAACAGCTAGCCTCGGGGGTTATGTGCCAGACTTTATCATTGATTTCTTGGCAGGGCATAATAACTTTCTGGAATCCATACTGGTTTCCTGGCAAGTTATAAAACAGATGCAGTGGGAATGAAGTCAGTGTGGCTGTGTTTGAGTTGTGAAGGCTTCTTACCTGTCAGCAGGCTGAGTGCAGCCAGGTACAGTATGAAGCACAACATGTTGGCGGTCCACTGACAGGGACCTGAAACACGGTTATAGTAGACATCATTTAAACATATATATGCAGACATATGGTAAAGGGTCTTTTTATGCAAAATATGTAAGCAATATTTAAATTAAAGAATGATTTTCTTATAGTAATTTCCCCTTCCACCTCAAAATAAAAAATATATAGAAAAAAAGTTTTTACTTGAAAAGTCACTTGTATTCTGTTAGATGTGTTTCCATTGTGACTAAATATACCCAGTCATACTCTTTAGTACAGCTTTAAGCGAAGGTTTGTCTCAAACCAGTTCAAAATAAAGCCGCTTGTTGTTCATTAATGACCCATGTAACAGCATTAACTTGCTGACAGAGATAAAAATATTTCCCTCTAGGCCAGACAACACCGTCACCATAGAGCCACAGCTGCACCTAAAAAAATGTGTACTCCTTTAAAACACTTTTTAAAAAGGACAAAAGAAAATAAACACCCATATTTCTGTTTTTCCAAACTTATAATTAGCAGAAATTGACCTTTATGTATGAATGAGCCTTTCCTTCTTTTATTAGTATCTGATAAACATGCTGAAATATCAGTGTGGTTCTATAGTAATTCTTAAAATGTGATAATGTGGTAGCAGTTTAAATGTGCTGATGTTCTACAGTTGCTTAGTGTGCAAGAGTTTATTTTTTTTATTTTTGAGAGATTACGTTATCTCCTGTCTGTATACAGGTGTGCAAAGATCACTCCTTCTGCAGTAATAATATCTCTACAAAATGTTATGGTTATCAATGTGGCAAATGTCCTTGCATGTTTATTTTCCTATCTGAGTATTCATTCTTATTTTTATTGTATTTTGTATCTTTGTTTTTTGTTTTAGTCCTTGTGCCTAACTAGGTATATTTACTAGAGGCATACATTATTTTAAGGATGTGAGATAGTTTTTTTTAATTTTGTTTTATTTTGGAATTTCAACCTTAGCTCCTATAATAACTCTATAAAATGTGTATTCAAAATACAGACATTCAGACAAGGACAAACATTTCCCCAAAATAAAACCCTTTGTAGTATTTACTATTTTCCACCATATTGGACAAATGCATGCTATTTTTCTGTTTTCCTGCGCACACAAAAAGAAAGCATCAAAATCAAAGTTGTTGCTATTTTTTATAATATCCCTGACTGTGAGAAAGAAAAAAATCCCTCTAGCATTTATTATGCAGAAAATAATTTTAAAAAATCTTTTTTTTTCATAAAAACAAAACTGAAAATGAGTGAATATTTGTGAGCTTTGATCAGGACTGAAGTTGGTTAAAAGATTTAACTCTGAGAAAATAATATTAAAGAGATTAATTTTTTTGAGACTGACATTTTGGTCCTAGAACATCAGAGCAACTTTTTTTTTAATGTGAGGCACAACAGTCAAACAAATGACCCAAAAATGCTTTTCTTGTCTATATACTTTCCTAAAAGCCGTTTCCAAGAGTCAGATTAATTAAATACATGTCCAGACAAAGTGTGAGGTCAATTTTTCCAGGTTTTCTTACCCTTTGGAGGAATTGTATGAGAGCAGGGATGTCAAGCAGCTCTGTGTTTGAGGAGAAGTTTCACTGGAGGCTTCAGACTGATTTGTCTGCATCGTAGAAAATGTTGTTTACTTGCCAGCATAGGGAAGAAATTCTCACAGATTCTTGTAACCTTTTGAGTCTTTCAAAATGGCTTCTGTCAGGGAACATTCCAGTTTCCAAATGATCTATAATTGCCTGAGAGATACTGATGCAGACTGTGATAACAACTTGCACAATGTAAGGTGTCACACTTACAATGCCTCAGTGTCAGCATGAGATTAATTTTGAAGGAACAAAGAAACACATTTACAGTAGCTAATTTATGGGTTAGAATATGTTATCAACTATATTAATACATTGTCTTTAGTAACGTATTATAAACAAATGCAGATTAAATAGTCTCATATTTAATGACAATCTTAAAACAGTATAGATCAATCAAAATTAAAATAAATATTTGTCCTTGTTAGTAACAGTTTGGGTTTAGGGTGAAATAAATAGTCAGTTCTTTGGTCCACAAAAGTCAATTACATGATTTAGATTTTTGTATTAGATATATATATTTTTTTTATTTTTACAATAAAACAATCAGGGGAATAAAAAAAAAAATTGATAATGACTACAATTTTGCATGCTCCTCTTGTTTTAAATTAAACTCTATTTCTACTCTGTTTTTACATACATGTTCAGGACAAAAGTGTAAAGAGACCTAGAGACTTATAGAAGGAATCTCAGCTTAACAAGCATAATGAGCAAGTACAAAAGTCATGTAATCATGACCTTCAACTGGTTGGACATGTGATGTGTTCAAACAATTCCACATGACAAAAGAAAAGCAACCTAAAGCTCGAATGTTCAGTTCAAACCAACAGAGATGTGGTCTGGAATGTAACAAGGCAGGAAAAGGTTTGACAGATCTATTTATAAGAGCTGTCACTGATGAGTTTTACTCTGACAGGTCTAAAGCCCTGGTGTGGCCAGTCAGTCACAAACTGAGCACTAAACAATAGTTGAGCCGCTTTAGAGAGTTACCACATCACACATGAACTCCAAATCCCAGTAAGGTGGAATAACAGAATGCTTTTTTTCACGGGCTGTTAGTTACTTTTTGCTAAAATTCTCTGTTTTCCCACAATCCTTTTGGAATTTAGCTCACAAGTGTTTCAGGAAGGACGGATCAATGTTTTGATTTCACACGTTCCAATGCAGAGAGAAAAGAAGGAGATTTGACCCAAACATCGGCAGTAGACTCAGAAGCGGCCTGGGTTTGAATCCGACCCACGGCCCTTTGCAGCATGTCGTCCCCTCTCTCTGCCCCCCGCCTTTTCTTTTTGGGGCCGGAGTCTCCTCCGGCCCCTCTCTCCTATCAAACCCCAGTAAATTTGTTACCAGGATCAGGGGGTGCGTAAGGTGAGCACTAAGTCCAGCCTTAACTCTATGCTTTTTCCCTTAAACGAAATATAGTGTGGGGACAGTAGTGGCTGCAGCTGGTTCCGCGGGGGCAGGAAGAGATGGTTGCTTACGAGGACGACCGCAGATTTGAGACTGGTAGGACGGTGGCACTGGACCCAGTTTGAAATGGAGGACAGCAGGTCGGCGACAAACTGCTCCAGCGTCACCTGCTCGACGACGTCGTCCGCGAAATTGGTTCCTGGCTGGAGCCAGTGCCTTGCTTCGTTGAGGAGGTGCTGTGTGAAGGAGAAAGGGCGGCCAGTGTCCTCGAGGGGCAGGCCCCTGAGCAGCCAGCGTCCTCCAGACACATTTATGACCAGCTCGGGAGGGCTGTCGTGGACCGGCTGGGTAACACACCGGAGGGACACCGGCAGGCTTTGTGCACTGCCCACTCCTCTTTCGGCCACCCAATGGCCGTCACTGTGCCCTCAAAGATGTCTAGGAAAGCTTCTGGATCGTCCTCTGCAGTCATCTTCTGAAGGACAATTGGTGTAGGTGTGTCCGGAGGGCTCCCTGGTCCATCTTCCTGGGTGGCCAGACGCTGCAGCAGCTCCTGCAGGAGAGCATGATCCTTCCGATGGCATGGGACAATATCCAAGAGAGCCTGACCCTGTTGCTGCTGCAAGACGGCAGTGCCTTCCTGCATAGCGGCAAAATGCTGGAGCTCCTGTCTATTGAATTTCCCGTCCTCATTTCTGCACTGGATGTGAAGGGCCTTCTCAAATGTCCCTGCCTGGGACAGACAGTGAGGATATGCCATGCCTGTCGGCCTTCCTCAAAAAGCAGGCTGAAAAGGTGGATGCAAGGAATGCTGCTCTATACAAGCAAAATGAAAGCTTCCACAAATATATAAAACTTATATAGAGTCCTTTGTGTTAGTTGAAAAAAGTAAAATAGAGAGCTCTTCAGTTGCTGAAATGAATAGTATTGAGCAACATATTGCTTCAATAATAGTAACTAGAGACCATCTTGTTTTGGGATCATAGAAAGATTCACTGGAATAATTATGACATCATTGTGTGAACAAACGGCAAGTTCTTGGTTTATTAATGTGCAAACAATAATGCAGAAGAAAAAATCTTGAATTATTGACTGAATGAAGGAAAAGATGTTTGTTGTGAGGAAAGATATTTATTTACAAAATTAAATAGTGCATAATGATGCAGATGCTATGGAGCATTGTGACGTCATTAGGGGTAAAGGTGTTCTCCATGACCAGGGCATTGAAGAAGATCCCTCACCACCGTGCTTTCATAATGCCAAAGGCCCTCTCTGTAATAGATCTAGCTCTGGCATGTTGAGTGTTGAAGTGCACCTCCACTCATACACTCACTGGTTCTCGGTATGGGGTAATGAGGTTGACTGTGCAATCAGACCTTGGTCTAACAATTGACTCTTTCTTAGCATCCCGGTGTCATGGACTGAACCAGGGTAACCAACAAATGTGTCCAGAAATTTGCCAGGGCTGTCACAGCCTGGTACTAAGTACTTTGTTGCCTAAACCTAAAGATATTTCTGGCAGAAAGCCCTTAAGGTTAACTTCTACTATTTGCATATAGAAACACATTACACATGCAGGAATAATTTCAGTTATGCTTTGATGTTGTGCTCGATTCAAGCCATCTATGTTCAAAACCTATATTAGCATCCTCTTACTATTTGTGAACACACTACTATGAGCCTCGGCAGTCGTACCCTCCACCTGTGAATGTCTCTTCGGCTTAGCTTTAAGCTGAGCCACACAGCAGCAGCATGCTCCATATCTCCAATTTTGCTGTGAGACTATGATACTTCCCAGCTGCTCTTTTATAGGACAAAGAAATGAAAGATAGGCTCATCCGGATATATACTACTCAGCTGGGTAGATGGTTTATTGGCTATTTTTTGAGTGAAATAGTTTTGGGCCTTTTATATGTCTAGTCTTTCTGCTAACACAGGTTTTCTAATGGGAAATTGTTAATTTTGTTGGTCATTTTCCTGCTATTAAGTTAGTCAGTTCCAGAGATGGGAATGTTTACTTGTTTATCAACTAACAATAATGTATCTTTTGATTATTCTTCTTGACATTTGATTAATACCTTTTGTCAAAGTACAATGACTACTATGATGAAGTGGAGATTGTCGTCACCTGGATTAAAGTGACCTGAACTCCATAGGTCCTGCCTGATTGGCCACAGACAGCAGGTCAGAGGGTATACAAGGTTTTAGAAGACAGCAAACTGGTTGGCCTGTGTTTTTCACTCCAGAAAAATGGAGCAGGTCAGTGTTTTGTTCTCAGTATTTGTCAGGACCCTCAGAGATAAACCTAATGAAATAATTTATATGTCTCCTTTTTGTGGCCTGTCGAAGTACACTTGTTCATCTGGAAAACCAACACCTGCATTCTGGTCCATTCCAACTCACATGAAGGTTTGAAAATATGGACATAAGAACAACGCTGTTTCTCCAGCTATTACACCTTTTGACTTTGATTCAGTGACTTAATAACAACAGCAAATACATGTCCATCATCACAGAGTTTTATTAATGTTAGCCACCAGTCTGTCTCTACAATATTTTAGTATCACAAGAGTCAGGCCAAAGTATCTTAAAGGTAATAATGAGTTTGATACATTTTCTAAACCAGG
>CALSCE010010700.1:84362-105949 GCA_943593645.1 Bovichtus variegatus
GGTTGCTTGAGCAAAGTAGATGTCGAAAACTATAATTAATAATAATAATAGTAATAAAGATCCCACCTAGGATCAATATATCCCCAGGAGATTGCCCTACTCCTCAATAAATGATCAAATGACAACTTCCCTAAGCTGCCTGAATTATGATTTCTGTATTGTTGGTGCTCATTGCAGATGGGAATGTGACATTTGTCTTGCCTTAGCTCATCTATATGCAGGGTGTTGAGTGTAAACACACAGACTGGATATGGCTTACTTTCAAAACTAAATACGAACAGATATACACAAAGAGTTTCAACCAGGATCGGGTCGCACCAGCTTTTCACAAATCCATTATGAAGCCTTAGTTCTTTGTAAGTTCTTCTATAGTTTGAAACTGGAGATTTTCTAAATCAGGTCTAAATTACATTTTTAGAGGCGCATAAGATCAGCAAGATATCTTTTTATGAATGTAGTTATTATTTTTGATTTATTAATGTCTGTGTGCTCCAGTTGTCAGAGTAGTGTTCACACAGACCAGAACTGATTTAATTCCCTTAAAAGCTGTGCAAGGGTCAGAGCCGTTGTTCTGTGAACTTGGCATACAAGGCCTTGATTGACTTTAACTGCATGGTGTGATTATCATGCAGTTTGCGATACTATAATGAAAAATCATAAAAAAATCAAATAAAAAAAATATGCATAAAGAAGTAGAATAATAAACTGTGGCCATGTCTGTGCACCTGCTATATTTACATTTGTATATTTAAGTTTGACAGCTGGAATGTTTCCATTCAAACAAATGACATAAGATGCGTTTGTTTGGTTTCAGACTGCTCCACACCCTCACTCACATGTTTGCAACATCACCATGAAAACAGACCTCCAGACAGTGATTACAGGCTGCTTTTGTTGTTCTGTCATCCTCATTGTCTTACAAACTCTCTGTCAACGTGAGAAGAGTTATCTGTGTTTGTCTGTATTGGGACTAATTCCTGCTGCAGACAGTGTACGATTGTCAGTACAGCTCCAGTAGCTGTTGACATACATAAAAAAACTCATTACAGTCCTTCAGTAGGGATGTGTGTGTGTGTGTGTGTGTGTGTGTGTGTGTGTGTGTGTGTGTGTGCGTGTGTGTGTGTGTGAATTTGTGGTAATTCGTCTGACTAAAAAGCCTAAGAGGAGATTCAAAATCAGGGTCTATCCAAAATATGGTATTGTATTGTATCCACATACTGTATATGTTAAGTAAATGCACTGATTAACACATTGCAGATGTTGTCTTTTGTCTTTACAGTACGTTATCTACTGTATGTGCACGTATAATATCTGCCATTGTCTCCCTCTGCTGTCCATTGTCAGTGTTACCTCTACAATGCAACCTGCTGCTGTCCTTTAACCATTTACACAGTACAATGCTCTTACTCATAACTGCATTTTTAAAAGACCCTGAGGCTGACAATGTGGCTGCACATGGCTGCATTTTCTTCTCTAGTCCTCCAATCTGTATCATCTCAGTTACCTACCTGTCATG
Organism: Bovichtus variegatus; assembly: GCA_943593645.1. Classification (NCBI taxonomy): domain Eukaryota; kingdom Metazoa; phylum Chordata; class Actinopteri; order Perciformes; family Bovichtidae; genus Bovichtus; species Bovichtus variegatus. Next base: position 85,879 of record CALSCE010010700.1, read on the forward strand.
CCTGCATATTAGACATTATTCTAGCTTTTAGTTTGGAAGGATAGTTTTGCATAGCGTGGTCCTTTATAATCTCATTGGTCAAATGTAATGTGACAAAATAAAAGGCGAAATTAAAGATACATCAGGACAAAACGAGACGAAATAGTTGACACATCACGTAATGAATACAGTTACTGTTACATCCCGTCATGTTTGTTCATTTATTCATGTCATGTTAAGTTATTTATCAGGTTTATGTTATATGTTTCATGTTTAGTTTATAGGTTTAGATTTAGATTTATGTTTAGTCATGTCTCATTGTTCACTTAAGTTACAGTCACTCATGTCTAATCTGTCATTGCACTTCCTGTTTTATTTTGTACTTACCTTTCCCTCTCACTTCAGAGCCCTTCCTACCATTGTGTGTTTTCCCGCCTGTGAGATTGTCAGCCCCTGTCTTGATTGTTGCCACCTGTGTCCCATTACCTCCGGTATATTTAGTCCTCGTCTCCCTTTGTCCTGTGCTAGTTCGTCTGGTGTCTTATGTCGTCAAGAGAGCCAGCGGTTTCCAGCCAAGAAACTTTGAAGCATTTTTCACTTAGTCAAGTTTAGTTTTGTTTATGTTTTTGCTGTTTGCTTTTACTACTTTTTGCTCTTAGTGATTTTTTTTGTTATTCTTTGTTTGTTCTTTAGTAAAGACCCTTTTTGATTTTGAAACCTTGTCCTGAGTCGTGCATTTGAGTCCCAGCATTTGTGTCACGTACTTAACAGTTACGATGGCCGACAGCAGCAGAGAGGGAGGTGGCTGGAGAGTCCATCTTTATTTTAATCAATTATGTATGGGTTTTGTTTATTATCCTCCTTCCTTTTCCTCGCTATTCAAGGGCAGAAGCACTTTGGAAACGCACCCAGACTTGTAGTAGTCTGGCACATTGCAGGTCTCACCGTTTTTTCCTCACCTTGAAGCTCTTCAGTAGGCATCCCGTCCACTGACGGAGGAGTAAAGCCCTAAAAGTGCTTCTCGAGACTGAACAGAGGCCCATCAAACAACAACCAGCAGCCAATACAAATGTATAATAATAAAGAAAAGTAATTAATAATAGTATTAACATTGTAATCCAAGTGAGTGACACTGTGGTGTCCAAAAAAGCAACGCAAATGATATAGTGTAAAATAAAGTACATTAAGTATACAGTGGAAATAAACAAAATTAAGTAAAAATATAAGCAATAATTACTGTAAGAGCTGTGGACTTCATCTATCATCAGAAACATTTTTGGGGAGTTACTTTCTTCAATGTTGAAAGTTCAAATGTAAAGAAAAGGAAAATATGTCGGGGGGGCAGGAGTGTGATGACAGTGACTGTCAGGGCCACCATAACTCCTGGAGCTTCTCTATATTTTCTCTACTGTTTTGTTTACTTTCCCCTGACATTTTATTCCCCATCACACACCATTTTGGTCAATTGAAAGTTATTGAAAAAGAAAAAAATGTGGGCGTATACACAAAATTGCTCAATTGATGATGATCTATCATATTGGATATATATATATATATATATGAAAATGATCTATCAATATGATAGATAATTTCCTGGTGCTACATTGCTTACTGTAAAAGCAAAGATAAACAGATGTACAGTAGGAGACGTTAGAAAGTGTCGGCCTGCTGTTTATCTTACATTTGTTACAGCAGTTTTTTAACTCACTTAGAGAGAAATATATGCAAAAGCTTGAGACGATGATACCAGCTGCATGAGAAAAGCAGTGTTTCGCCTCTCATTTACATTCAGCATGAGGCCAGTCAGGTTGAACGACGAGTCAGCTACCCACAAGAAATGTCCAAAGGTGGATTCCTTAGCCGAGGAGCTTTCCTCATTTCTACGTAGGTGGAGTTCTCGGGCCCTGCGTCGCTGCACTGAAACACCAAAACAGACAAGTAACACATTTGTTAGGTTTTTATTTTCCTAAATGTGTAGCTCAATGAGTAAAAACAAGCCTCCGAAAGTGCTGGAGATCAAGGTTTTATTCCCGAAGGTTAAAGACAGCCGAAGCTGTTATTCTCTACCTCTGATGCAGATGGCATCATGGGAGATTAAAGCATTATTCAGCTAAGAATATACTCGGGTGAATAGAAATAATAGTTTGAGAGTAACAAAGTTTTACGAATTAAATAAGATAATTTTGTTTTCTTTTGGCTCTCATTATAGGCCCCTTTCTTTCAAAAGTTGACCTAAAACTATGCTCTGATGAAGTTCTACATGCCGAAATGTGGTAAACTGAGGCAATACTATTGATATTTGCCACTTTCCTCGTACATAATTGCCCTGAAATTATGCTCAGGTGAAGGCTTGTTTACCAAATTGCACCAAACTAAGAAATAAAATAGGAAACTGCCACAGTATTGAGATTTGTTTTTTTGTGTTTTTTAGCGCCAGTATCCTAGTGCATAAGTAATTGCCCTGAATTGAACATATTTCTTTTTAAAATGTTATATATACGCAAATGTTGCAGTGACTGTAAAAGAGCAGGGGGATGAAATGTCTGGGCAGAGGGGTCGGCCCATTTTGCTTTGATAAAAGAGACCCTGGTGGTCTCTAGATTAGTATTTGATTCATTCATGTTTTGTGCTGCAACACCATGAGCAGCACGGCCGCCCAAATCTCGTGTTTTATGGTATTTTCCTTATATGACAAGTGAGAGAGATGATAAGTCTTAATAAGTCAGACAGGCAGACAGTCACCCTCAGTGTGATGTAGATGGAGGTGATGACACAGCTGTACAGGAACATCAGCGTCAGCAGACCAATCAGAATCCAGCTGAGCTGATAGGACTGAGGAGGAGGAGGAGGAGGAGGAGGCGGAGGTACGCAGGCCACTTCCTTTTGACCTTATAAAAACACGGTCAGGCAGTTTGAACTACACTGGTTTACACACAAATACAGTGCGGATCTGTTTGACCATTAGCACAAACTCAAACACGGTTTCCTGGTTAAAAGCATCAACAATGAACAGAGAAGTATTTGGAAAGTGAACATTTGAAATAAAAAATATTTAAGCCACATAAAAAAGCTTGCTTTGGGATTTTGAGTCACAAAAATATTGCATTCAGTTATGAAAACTATGCTTTTCATTTGATCAAAGACAGTTACAGGAGAATATGAACGGAGATGCACGTAAACCATGTGTATTTAGCATTTGACTTGACTTGTATTTACACTACAGAGCGTCCAGAGGGGTGAACATACCTGGCAGCAGTGTGGTTGGTTTTCCTGTCTTGATGAAGTCCAGATCATCTTTTACCACCGTGAACTCACACTCGTATTTCAAGCTCATGGCCTCTGGCCCGATGTTGAGTACGATGAAAAGCCATTTTTTGGGATTCTCTTGATACATGGTAATGTTTTTACAGTCTGTCTCTCCCTTCTGGCAGAGCAGTCTAGGTTTGTCTGTTCTGAGAGAAGTTAAAGGAGTAATTCAACATTCACCTTCCTGATGACCAGGCCAAGAAATAGTCATTACATCCACAAAACGGCAAACTGTATAAAAATCTCAAATAGTGACCTTAACATGAGCGCAAAGGGTTAAACGTTTTGTTCCCGTACAATGACACTGCATTGTCAATTATGTTTTGAGAGGAAAAAGGCTTTTTTTCCCAGATTATATTTATTATTTGAAGCATCACAAATGTGTTTCTAATCAAAGTCCGCGTGGGGAGAAGCTCGGGCTGGATGGATGGGTCAAACAAAAACAGGATTTTCATCATGTCAAGGTACAGACAGATAAGGAATACTGTAAAGAAACAAAGACAACAAAAGAAAAGACAAAAGATAGTCTTATTGACTTATTTAAACTCACGTATATGTAACTTAAGCTACGTAATAAACATAGTTATTTTAAGCCCAGCCATGATATTTTACTGAACCTAACCAAGTTGTTGCGTTTCTTTGTTTTGTTTCAATTAATTTCAAAGGTTAACCCTGTTTAAAATTGCCATATTACCATACCATATTAATATTATCTTAACATTAACGTCCAACAGCCATGTGCTATGGTGGTTTAACACTAACATGGTCACAGTTTTTTTGTTTTTTTTCGGTTTCGTCGTAGAGGTTTGCTGTGTTTGTGCCGATGAGGTGACGCAGGGCAATGTTGGACACAAAAGAACAAACTTAGGATACATACGTCGATATGCTGTTGAGTCGCACGTCTTTCACAGAGTTGACGTCGGCGGTGTGTTCACAGCGGATAGAGGCGGACATGTCGGGGTTTACAGTCCGTTCCTGTGGCTGAAGAACCTCAAAACCTGATGAAAGAAAAGGAAACTCTCGGGAAAACACATCACGCCTTATCGTCTAACTCTCCCTTTGTGTCTTCACTTTCATTAGAAAACGCTTCTGATTTCATTCGTCAAGTGAATGCTTTCAGTCAGCACTCCCATTTCCCTTTTCTTTCAATAGATTGAACAGGGTTCGGATTTTTTTTTTTAATTACGCATGAGAGCATTCTGACTGTGGCTGCGACTACAACAGCGGGGAGAGAAAAAGCAAATTAAAAGCAGTGCTTGAAGTTTATATAAGAATTAAAAGTAAAAAAAACAACAACTATGTAGTAGATGGTGACCTACCGTGGCTTGGGTGGGAGATGAAGCTCAGATAAATTGTGAAGATGATGAAGATGTTGAAGCTGCAAGCCGTCATCACAGCGTTTCTGCTACTTCTCGCACTGTGATGAAAACCACCTGCCACAGACGGCAACCAACATCACTATCAGAAACAGCTCATTCTGATGCCGAGCTCTTCACTAAACAGGAAAAAGGACATTTTGAGGTTGGACTTGATGCTGAGCTTAACCAAAGTCTTTCTGTGATGACTCCACACAACTGTCTGTAGGCGGCACTTTTTTTTACAAAACTCTACAAGAAGTGTTAGTTATACCACTTCCTGGACAGCCGGAAATATAATATATTTGCTGCGTGGTAACTTTACATGATAGGGGGCACAACAACTTATATTGAGGCCTTTTTGGAGGGGAAAAACAGTGTTTAACACCTAAAATGTGCTCTTATTCATAACATCCTGAAGTAGTTCAGATACTTGGTGTATGTATATTCCCAGTAATACCCAACGCCATGGATCCTTACTTCCAGTATGATGCCACGAACGCCAAACAAAAACCTTGTCAAGTCTAGATCTGCAACGATTAGTCAATTAATGGATTAATGAATCGACAGGAAATTAATAGGCAACTATTTTGATAAACGACTCATCGTGAAGGTCGTTTTTGCAGGAAAAATATGAGAATTTGCTTTTCTAAAAAAAAATTTAAAAATGTTTTATTACTATTATCCAGTTCTAATTAAACAGGCAGAATGGCTCTTTATCTTTGAACAAAATGTAAAAATGTATATTATATTTAATATTGTTAGCAATGCAGCTTTTTAGTGTTTAGTGTAGCTGCGACAACATCAGGAATATGTTGCAAAATTTCAAAACAATAATCTTGTGAAATCTGATTCCTGATGATGTTTTAAAATGTATCTGGTTACGAAACCGACTCTCGACTTCTCTGTGTTTGATTTTTCTTTCCTTTTGATTTTTGTCTCCTTTTTGTGTTTTCTGTCTGCGAGTGTGTGTTTTTATTTATGTTGCTGCTTGTCTTGGCCAAGTCACCCTTCGAAAAAGAGATTCTTAATCTCGAAGGGACTCTCCTATTGTTCCATCAGAAAAATTATGCATGAGCAGTTTAACACTAAAACATTGCAGTTTCTCTGAGATCTGAGTTTAACACGTGTACTTACGAGTCATTTAGATTGCAAACCACAGTCCAACATTCAACACAATTGTGATATTGTGATGTGATAATTGTGCACATACACCGAGAATGGGCTCTTCAGTGAAGTAGGAGACATCTCGTTTCCAGCAGTTGAACTTCTGAAATGCACTATATTTGCGTATTCATAGATTCTAGATTACGGAGAAGAGGTGGATTTTAAACTGGGTCATTTTTTTATTTATTTTTTTTTTTTCTCGATGAAAAACATTTCAGACACAAATTATAATTTTGTGTAGTTTTAGTCTTAAATCATGCCTGAAAGAGATATTTTACTATTTTAAATACTGTTGGGTTCATTATTTACTGTACTGAGCATACTGTACTACTAGTATATATTATCCACTTACATGTAAAGGAGTAAAAAGTAAAGTTTTTGCCTCTAAACTGTAGTGGAGTACAAGTATGCAATTATAGCATAAAATGGATTTAACCAAGTAAAGTAATTGTATTGTATTTTTTGTTGTCTGCACTTAAGATTTCCTTTGTTGAAGCTGAATTTCAACACGGTTTTTAGAAAAAAAAATTGAATTCTTCATCTGTTTTGTTTTTCTCAGCCAGACACTGCTCTCTATGCTACAGCTGCACAAACCTGTCCACATTCTTCATCAAAAATGTAATCCTTTGATTTGATCTGGGGAGTCAGCAATTGTAGTCCACATCCTGTTTTTCAGAATTTGTGCTTCTGGGAAATCTTCGTGAGTGAGACATATAGAAACCACCAACACAATCAGAATTACAAGCCTGAAATCTGTTCTCTGATTAGTACATTGGACATACTTGTTTCCTTAAGAGTTTGTAGAAGTCAGTATTAAACCAAAGTCCACCACTTTGGTCCAGACTGAAATATTTCAACAACTACTGGATGGATTGGCATGAAATGTTATGCAGACATTTATTCTCCCCAGAGGATGAAACTCACTGACTTTGTTAAGCCCCTGACTTTTCTGCATGAATGCAGCCGTGTATGTTTACTGCTTATTAACAAACGTTAGCACGTTAATATGCTTAACTAAGATGGTGAACATTGCAAACAATATACCCGGCGAACATCAGCATGTTAGCATTGTCATTGTGTGCATGTTAGCATGCTGATGTTAGCACGTAGCGCAAAGCACCGCGGGGCCTATGCACAGCCTCACAGTCTCTCAAAGCCTCATTGAGATAAAAAAAAACACGTTTGTCTGGCCAAGATAAGCAGCAATAAACAGTAATCTGATAATTGTTTTAATACAAATCATGTAGACAATTATATCCTTGAAACAACCTAAATACAATTATACCAATGCCTTGTTCTTCACTGTCACTGTTTTCCAAATAAAGAATAGATGAGTTTCTGTTTCCATCTTAATTTTGACTCTGTTGAAGCGGAAATGGTATCAGGGGTTCCTCATATTTTATAGATTAATCTGTGGATGAACACACAGCTGTGCTTCTCTCTCTCCTCTGATGATCTAGAAACAAGCTGGATGTCTTGAATTTTAACAGTTGAATAATGATAAAGCTGCCAGCTTCTTCAGAAGTGTTTGAGTGACGGTGGATTAGTTTCGGAGACCTCCTCCCCCCTACGCGTCTCCAACGTGTAGAGGAGCTGTGGACGACCATTTCTGTAACTTTCTGTAATGTGGAGGTGAGAGAGGAGTCCGGGGCTGAGGTCCAATAGTCTTTTTTTTTTTTTATCTTAGGAAGGTCCCTCACTGAGTGAAATGACCCGGAAGTATCTAAGAGGCAGCCGTGATAAGAGCCGGTTGAATTCTCTAAATGCGAAGGAAAGGTGCTTCAATGCTTCCTTTCTTATCCCCTTGAGCTCACAGTGGAGCATCCTTTACCTACGGAAAGGAAACAATGCCGTTCCACAATTCCTTGCAGCAGCATCATTTTAAAGCGACGCACCATTCGTCCATCAATAACATCCGCTGCCGCTGGATGTAACACACTCAGCATTGAGTGTCACTGTACTCATTTTCTATGTCTTTTTTAACTATTATAAAACAAAATAACATCTGCCATGAGTGCACTTGGATTCTCTGTCTCCTACGTCCTTAAGAATTCTCCTTCACTTCTTTCCTCGACCTCTTGACGTTTTCCATCGACGTCGTGGAAAAGCGGTTAAAAAAAGACACAGGTGCGTAATATTTTTTGACTATTCGACACACACCCAGACAGAGATTGAACTTCTCTCTGTAGCTCGTTCTGGCGCTTCCCATGTGAACAACTGGCACTGCGTCTTTGAGGAGAGACCGCCGGCTTCATGTGTGGCTGTTCGAGAACAATTAAAAAACGTTTTGATTGCCGACGTGGTCTGTCGACATGTCCTACAAACTATTTCAAGCATATCAAGCACAACCCGAGCCGGAAACGGACGCACTTGTCCTACAAGCCAGAGACAGGAAATGTGTTCACACTGAGAGTCACTGTGGCTGGACTACAGCAAGAACCTGAAAGTCACGTCAGTAACACATCTAGGGCGACTTTTATGGGTTAAAAAAAAAATAAAAAAAATCAGGTATTCATTCTCTAGCTGATTCTGCAGAACTGGTTACAGCCGACTGTAATGATCTTTGCTGGATCAACTCGACCTAGATTCTCACATTCTGAGACTGTGGGCTTAGTTTACTTGCTTAGTTCTTCACTCCTGGATGAATCAATTAATGATTATATTATTTGATCCCACAGACACTCAACAATTGAGTCAAGATAGTCTAATATTGCCGTTTGACACTTCCCGACTACATCAAATACGTTAAAAAAAAGTCTGTCCTAACGCATTCATTAGTTTCCGACTCTGGGAACAACAGTAAAATTCCCCCAAACTACTGTATCTACTATCTTTTTAACCAAATCACACACGTGTAGGCTACTCTGTGAGCTCTTCTTTTGATAACTAATGTCATAACTAATGTCATATTTTTTTTAAACTTCCATTAACTCAGTCTCACACCTAATAAAAAACAATTGAAAGGCTCCAGTGCATTAAAAAGAAAACAAAAAGCAGCAGCAAAGTCAAAGTTGTTACTCCGCACAACTTACATCACTTTGGCTCCCTGTGCCATACAAGATAAACTCCATTTATTCATTACAGTCTTTGTCTAAAGCTGCACTTTTCTGCTCTGTGATTCACTCTCATCTCTCAGGTCATTGTGTGGTTTTCTAACCAAATCTGAATAACAAGCAAATGTGGTGATGGTGCTTCTACGTACGTTTCCGGAACAAACTGACTGATAATCAAAAACTTTTCTTCGGCTTATGATTAATTCCTGCGTGTCTGTCTGTCTTTGTGGTTTATGTTTCTAGGAGGGGAAGATATTAGTCTTTCACCATCTGTGAAATGTGGGTAACATGTCGTAACGTTTGTCAAAAGGGATGATCTAAAGCCCTGCGAGCAGCCTCTAGAGTCTGCAGTGTTTTCATACACGCCACAATATCAGAGTGTTGAATGACACAAACAACATAAAGACGGTTCAAAAAGATGTGAAGCAGAAGATCTGCACACCTTCCGTCGCAGACTGTAAACCCACCTGTTTCAAATTTTTTTTAAATCTTCTAATTTCTGTATGTAGCATTTACTTTGGCTTATTTGAAGCTCTTGTTCTGCATTTAAATGATTTCACCTATTTGAAGCTCATGGACTTGCAAGATTCTTGCTGTTGAGTTGTATCCTGATGATTGTTTGCACTTATTGTAAGTCGCTTTGGACAAACGCGCCAGCTAAATGTAATGTACTGAAGTTTGTGGCGCTCGAGGAAAAGGCACTGCTCGTCACAGAGCTATTTAAAGTGTATGAGTGGAAATACTGGCCTGATGGTGGAGCTGCAGCAAAGTCCGCTGTTGCTTTTATTTCAAAAAGTGATAACCCACAGAAGGCCCAATCTAATTTATTACCTCCTAAAGTTTGAATTTTATTAATATATATATATATATATATAAAATGTTTGATTTACAGATGGAAAAGTCAACACATTCCATGTTTCTCAATCAATTACAGTCAATAATCTCGGCCTGGTTTGAGTTAACTTGTATTATTTTGTTGTCTGCTGCTGGCCTGTGCGTTATATATACCTTTGTTTAGTTTATTTGCATCAGTTCTTGCTTACTTTGCAAGTCGTACGGAGCTCCACTCTGACATCCAGCGGTTCTAATTGTGGATCAACAATTTCAGATTTACAATAAAACCTTTAAATCTTTAATTCAGCTGCCACAATCGAAAATAAACCATTTCCCGTTTCTTCATGTTGTGACTTTGTCGGACGTTTTTCATATTGGTTCTTGTGTATAATGTGTAAAAAGCTGATGCGTTACACCAAAATGCAATTTAAAGTTAAGACATTTTATTTTAAGGAAATATCCAACATGAATATTTGCTGAACATTGCAATGGCAACAAAATATACTGGCATAAGCTAACAATCAATTCACGTTCAAATAACTTCTCGAGCCGTAATGAACCCTAACGATTCGAAGCATTGCATTTTCTCAGCTGCTAAGTTAAACTTTTTAAGTTTTTAAGTTTGTACACAAGCCTTTTTTTCAAGGCAACTTTTTATGCAACTTTTAATGCAACTTGTGTTTACAACAATGTAAACATTATTTTATACTTAATAAGTAAAATATGCACAAACACCAAAATGTCATATTGGTAAGAACCTCAATCATAACAGAGGTGATTTTTAATAAAGGGTAAACACTGACCCTGTATTCTTCTAACCCTCCCATGAGTAGTACGCTAATGTTTCTGGGCAGATACAACGCACTGTGTTTTTCATGCAAAGCTTTAACATGAAAATGCAGCAGCGCCTGCCTTGTGAGGCATGCTCGGCACGCTCTGCACGCTCGGCACCGGTCGGACGTCCGTCCTCCTTCGCTCACACTGTACAGCCTGCAGACGGAAAACACACAGATTTTAATGCAGCAAACAACATATGATAATGGGGTCATTCAGCCATTAAGCCGAGAAGTCAGACAGGTTAGACAGGAAGTTAGACAGGAAGTGCTTCTGCTGCCACTGCTGTAGGTGCTACTGCTCCCTGATACCCCAATAACTCCTCCTACTACTATTACCCGTTGGCCTGATTAAGCTGTTATGGGGCTAATTATGGCCTAATAATTAGCTGCTGTGCCCCATGTGTGGTGATCTGATGACACCGACAAATGTACAACTGCCACACTGTAGACTACTTCAACTTTTAGTACTGTTAGTGATATGCCACTAAACCTTCTACTTCTGGTATTTTCTCAGCTGCTACTGTTGTCGTGAACACAAAACTTCAGGTCTGCAACACACTAATTGAACTTCACTCATTCACTGAAATGGACTGTACTGATACGGTCATATTTTTTGACTTTTGACGCTTATATTACTTGGAGTTCTGGAGCAATAAATAGCCACATTTCACAACCTTACTGCTTTGTTTATTTGCAGGAGAAGACATGCACAGTGCTTTTGTGTTGGTGTGTATGTATGATTCTTTTTTAAATGTTAACGGCACACATTGACAATGTACACTATGGTATTTAGGTCACAGTCCACATAGCTAGTAGGCGAGTGCAGACAGGTGGCATGTTTCAGGACGGACTTTTAACTTGGGCATAAAACTCCAACTGCTACTACTAAGTAGATAGGATGATAACCATAAAATGCATAAATAAAAGTGTTGTTCTGACCTGGAAGTAGATAATGAGGATGAGGACAAATATGACCAGTATCACCAGCACAACCACAGGAACACTGACCGGTGCCATCCTCTCCTCACCCTCTTCATCCTCTCCTTCATCAGAGATCTGCCTCTGAGCCCCCAGGACGGGACAGTCGGAGCTGCCTGTGGACAAGAAAAAGGGATGAAGAGAGAGCAAGACGGAAGGATGTGTGAACTGTGAGCTCTGTGATCTCTGTGAACTGTGATCTCTGTGAACTGTGATCTCTGTGAACTGTGAGCTCTGTGTCATGCGCGGGCGTCTCACCGAAGACATGAATGAGTGTGCCGTTGCCCATGAGCCGCAGGTATGGTGGTGGGTAGAGGATCTCTATCACACAGCGGTACAGATCTGTGTCTGTGGCTTTCAGTCCGGACACCGTCACCTCCAGAGCGCCCTCTCTCGCCCGAGCAGAGCACTGCACCTAAAAACACACATTACACCTTTTTATCTACGCACTTCTGTCACCTGGGGGGCTGTCAATCAAAACAACGTGTCCTAGCCAAGGTTTCCTCCTCTCCAATACAAATAGACCAGATGAGTATAAAGCCAAATTATTGTTAAAAGCGCCCATCTATGTTTAAATTATTTATTTTATTACAAAAGTTTTTTGCAAACTAGCGGCCTTTTTGAAGAATGTCCTTCCTTTTGTTTAAGTGTTTTGTTTTGAATGAATGTGTGTGCTCCACAGCATGTCATCAGGGTCCCGAGCCACACAAACAAATGAATTAAGCTGAATGCTAAAGTTTTCTCTTAAAATCCAGACTGTTTTTTTTTTGTTTTTTTTTATTTAATTTTTTTTATCAGGAGCTGAATTATCCACAGAGGTCTCACAAACAATGAATAAAATCCTTTATCTGGTTAAAAAGTTTTAGAGTAAAAAAAAAACTAAAAACGACCAATATCTAAAAAAGTGTATGGCAAAAATGTGGCTTAAAACTGGATAAAAAAGTAAATTCATGATGGCAAGGAGAACTCATGCACAAATGGGATACGGCACCATTGCAGGCGACCAAATAACAGATTTCGTTTTTATGCGGAAATATTACACATTATACCTTTTTAATTTGACACATGACACATGAATATAGTATTTGTAGGAAACTACGAATGGGTTGTATAGAAATGATTCCAAACAAGGTTCACAAGACAAGAGGAAAGAGAAAGGTCACAGGGGGGCCTCTTGTGTCCCCCATATGCCCGCCTAAAGGGCAGGATGAGGCGTAAAATAAATCCCATTATTCAGGTTCTTTCTGTGAATCTGTGTAGCTGAAGACATCCTGAGGAACATGTTCCACTCAGAGGCCTTGGTGTAGTAGCCTACAGTATATTGATTGAACACATATTCTTAACTATCCACTTGAGTTCCTGGAATTGGGTTTCTGTGCCATATCTTGGTTATTGAAGAAGATATTTGCACTTTTCTCCTCTTTGAAATGACATGTTGACCTCAAGAAACTTTAAAAAATGTAACAAGCACACGGATGCTCACTTCTCCTGTTGGACCGTGTGAACTCTGGCGCCACCCTCAGGCCAAATAGTTGATTTGTCAAATAACAAAATATCTCATAATGTGAATGATGCCAGAAAGTTTCCTCTGCACTTTTCAATGACCCCATGACTCATGAATCAAGGGGTCAAAGGATAGAAGTGCTCCATGTTGTACAGATTGTAAATCCCTCTTGTAAAAAAATTGGGTTTTGGGAATTTATAAACAAATTCTAGTCGATTTGAACGTTGACATGAGCTTTCCTCCAACACCACCCTGAGGACTAAACTCCTCCACTTCCAGCAAGGCTTTTTGTAATGTGACGTGTCAATAACTCTGCTTGAGACGTATCTTATTTTGAAGGGGAGAACTCCTTGATAAAACATTAGGAAAACCGCAATGAAGTGCCTTACAGGCCGAAGGTTTTCTCCATGCTAGAAAAGCTTCTGTTGGCGCCCCATCGCATGCAGCTGGTGCGTTTTATATTTTCAGTTTATGTTTTTTCCCTCCTGCCCCTCAGTCCGCCACTGACTTGTAGTATGTAAACCAATTTATTCTGGGCCTAACATGTTTCAGCTTGTGACCTTTAAGAATATTCCCCGTCTCCATGCGCCATGGAAGAAGGGGGAAGTTGTGGCAGAAATCCCTACATGACCTTTTTTCTTTATTTTGCCACAATTAGAAATCTCTTCCTAGCTCATCTGTCGTTAATTGACCCCTGACCTGGGATGTTTAGGATTATGGTCAGTAACTATTAACCTCATAATACATATCCATCGAGATGGCTCTATTTATTAATTAAAAAAATGATTTATAATGTGATTCATTAATATTGTATTCACATAACAACATTTCACAGGTTTGTCTGTTTCATCAGGACTATGTGTGTGTGTGTGTGTGTGTGTGTGGTTTTATCAGATTTGATAGTCAGTGGTCTTTGAGGAAAACAACTTTCACTAGATTCAAATGCCGCAAAATCCTAACTGGTGCACAGAGGTACGTGAAAACATAAATACAGTCTCTCTGATGGAACATGCAAAACGGTGACAAAACGTTGTGTTTTCATGTAATTTCTCTGACAGTAAGAAGCTCATATAGAAAATGTGTTTTCAGGGCCTTTAAGTGTATTTGATTGCATTCTTTTGGTTAAAGTTGGAATAGTTTAACGACCACCCACCGACAAACTTACCTCTCCCTTTTCCTCCACACCTGCCTTTCTCTGCTCCTTGAAGTTGAGGATTGAAGTTGAGCAGAGTTTCTGTGTGCCATGGAGGCCTTTCAGCAGAGTCACACTGAGGTCCTCGGGCTCAGGGTAGGGGTATTGCAGGGTTTGGTGGTAGGAGGGTTGGACGAGGCACCGGACCTGTGCCGTACCATTGGTACTCACCACTTTGTAGGGCTGGATTACCTTCACATCTGGCGGAAAAAGGGGAGAATTGGGTGGAGACGGTTTAGAAATGGACTGGTGTGCGTTGCATTATGTACTGAATCCAAGTGGCAAAGAACAGACACCATTTCTGCAGGTTTAGTTTTTTTAAGGATAGAATAGATAGCAACTTATGGCAAGACACTACAGGCACTGGTGAATTTTTGGATTTTGGACAATTTTTTTTCCATAACACCCTTCTTTTAGACTAGTGGAAAGAAAACATCCAAAATAAACATTTAGGAGTTTATTTTACTAACTTTGTGTACTTGTGTCTGTAGATTTCTGCTAAATTCACCATTCTAAAGGTTTATACAGAGGGCTTTGTTCATATGTCATTTATAGCCTGATTTTGTATTTTATTTCTAAAAATATGGCAAAAATAGTTGTTTTTTTTATGGCTTTTGACATTATTTTGTGATTCATGGACTGATAAAAAGAAAAATCTAAAATGCTCTGGCAGTGCTTGATGAAGTGCTTTAAAGTTCCAGTGCCACAGTATGACAGTTTTATCAGTAAAATTGTAAACAAATGTATGAGATATTACATTAATTCAACAACACTTCTGTCTCGTGTTTTGATGGAACGTATAATTTCCATCTTCAAATGGAAAAGCTTGAATGTGAAGTTTGACATTTTGGAAAATTAGCTTTTTCACTTGCTGAGAGTTTGAAGTTTCATACCACTTTCCAACATGTGTGTGGTAAATACAATATAAATACAGCCAGCAGCTCACGGAAAGGGTCCCTCACATAACCCCCTGAAATACTTTACACTTTAGTGACAAACTAATGAGATATAACATGTTAAATATTAAATAATATTGTTTAATACTGTGAAAGTGTTGGAAGGTAAGGTTTGCTGTTTCTACTTGTTTCCAGTTTGGAATGTAACTAAGTACATTTACTCCAGTACTTAAGTACACTTTTGAAGTTATTGTACTTTATTAAAACATTTCCATTGTATGCTGCTTTATATTTTTACTCCATTACACTTTTCACTCCACTACGTTTACTTGGCAGCTTTAGTTAGTGGTTACTTTTGAAGTTAAGTGAAAGATCTTGAGTGCTTCTCCCACCACTGGCTAACCAGCTGCTGGCTCCAGCTCCATATTTACTGTATAGATATGAGAGTGGAAATCATATTTCCCAAAATGTTGTACTATTCTGTTATTTTCATTATCGATAAATCCTTTGGTCAATCGAATGTCACAAAATAATGAAAAAAAATGTCAATCCCAGTTTCTCAAAGTCCAGCATGACGTCTTTAAATCCAATACATTCATTTTTATTATGATTTGAAACAGAGAAAACCTTAAAATCTCCATATTTGAGAGTCTGAAAACAGCATTTTCTGCCATTTTTGCATGAAAATTACTTTGAAACAGTTGTCGATTAGCTACTTGATTAGTCGACTAACCGTCGCAGCTCTAATCATCCCATCTCTAAAAGTCTGTTTGTACTCACCACTCCGCACCGGCAGGCTGAGGACTGTCAACGCGATCCAAACCATTACACAGGGAGTGAGGAACATCCTTCAGTATCTCACACAGATGGGAACGAGAACGCTGGTGAGCACACACTCTCACACTGTCATTAAAATATGGCAAAAACCCATAGGAATGTACCTTTATATCTCTCTCAGCTGTCATGGAAACTGTATGCCAGCACAGGAAATGATGATGTTTTGCCAGTAAAAGAGATGCGGCAATGTTTAACTGCAGTTCTGCAGGAAAGCTGCAGAAAAGTTGCACACTAACAATGTATTATATGTGTAAAGTCACAATACAGTTGTTGTTTTACAATTATGAAGAACATTCAGGAAAACAAAAACCTTAACGTGAAACCTGATATCCATTTGATTCGATAAACTTCTTAAAACGTGTTGACCTGCATCAGAAACAAAAATTAATCTAGTCAGCCTTTTTGCAGATGCACTTGTGTGGAAAGTTCAGCACTGAGATGAATGAAATGAATGGAAACTTTTGCAGGGTTGATATTTAGTTTAGATTTCTGTACAGTGAGCAATCATAGTGTGGAAAATATCTATATAGCATAAAATAGATTTTTAGTGAAAGGTCTTTTGAATGAGCTACTTTTAATTCTTGTAGTCTAGTCCCAAAATTAAAAGTGAAATCCTTGTGTATTAAAGGTTCAATGTGCCAGAATTTAAACTTAAAACATTAAAACAATGAACTAACATTATCAACAGCGTGAAGAGGAAAACAGTGTTGACGTTAAAGACGTCTGTGTGTTGTGTTGCAGAAGTTAGCATGCTAACAGACTAGCTGCCATGTTGGTATTCATGCCCTGCTGACTGACTGACAGGCATTGCACAGGCGTAAATGCGATACCCAATATAAAGAATAAATTAGAATACAATAAATATGCCAAACTACTACGACTAAAATGTGAACATTAGAGAATGTATGGACAGAGTTTAGAAGTGAAACACTGCCACCTGTTTCTTTGGCGCAGGTGGCTCAGAATTACACATTGAACCTTTTAAACTTGGTGAATAATATTCTAAAATTGTGTCATTGTTTCACCTTAATGTTGTAGCAAATATAGAATAGGTGTTTAATTTCAGACAAAAAAAACAACAAAAAAAACATTTTTCTTAGGCATGTACGGGAGTCCTTGCTGCTAAATCAGCGGATAGTTGTAGATATTAGAGTTCAAACATTTTGCTTCACTCGTAAAAGCAAATCCCGAGGAGAGACAGTTTAGTACAGGAAGATGTTAAGATCTTAAAGGGACACTTCACCCCAAAACCAAAACTCCATATTTTTCCTTTGACCTGTAGTCGTATTTATCTAGATTGTTTTAGTGTGAGTTCCAGAGTGCTGGACATGCCTGGCTCCAGTATAATAGAAATACCGGGTCATGATTTCTGACAAGAGACATGACATTTTTTATTTTTTTTTTGTCGCTTTGAGCACAACAATCCAAGTGCAATGTATTTTTTATTATATCCAAGAAAAGGCAGACACCTCTACGGCTCACACGAAAACAACCCAGACCCAAAAAATATATTAACCATTATACCAGAAGCCAGGCCATAAGAAGGTCGGTGGTTAGTCTTTATTTGCTCGAGTAGCCAAACAATAAAGCACACTATACATTAAGGGATAAAAGCAATGATTGTGCTTTTGAGATAAAAATAAATAAATAAATGAATAAAAAAATGGGCATCTTACTGTATAGGTTAAATAAAACAAATATAAAATCAGAACATCAAACATTTTAAAAGTTTAATGCTAAATGCTTAAAATAAATTCCCAAGTAATAGATGTTTCTGTTCACATCAGCTCCTTCATTTACTGAATGTGGATCATTTCAATATAGAGATTAAATCTGGAAAACTGTCAAATATTTGTTAATTTGTTGATCGTTTCCTTAAAACGCCATGAAAAAACTAAATCCCTTGTGTTTAAATGGAGTGTGTGTGAGGCAGTTTGAGTCTGATGGCACATCACGTGTGACAGTTTCTGTTATTTAAGTTTCTTCTTCTCTGGAATATTAGAATATGGTTTGTGGTTTCGTCTTGTGCATTTCTTTCATGCCCAACGCACTTGCTGTGCAGTGATAAAGGTGACAGGTAATTCTAGTCATTGTGTTTTCTCACCGTGAAAGTGCTGATGATGTGACATCTTGTGTCTTCCTGACGTCACATCTGTGTTTTTCCAGGAAACACTTGTTACTGAAGTTAGTCAGCACTACAGGCTTCAGTCACCCGGAAAACAGAGGTTTATTTTTGCTGCTGTCATTGTTTCATAAGGTTCAGTATGAAGTGCAAAAAAATTGAATTCAGAAGCTGCCTGTCGATCAGCCTGCGACTTTAAAATTCATCACATGAAGCTGATTTCAGTGAGGTTCAACCCGTGCTCCAACAGTGGGTCTGTGACCCCTAGGGGGTCCTCAAAGTTACTGCAGGGGGGTCCGCCAAATTATTGTTTGAAAATGTTTAGATTTTATTTTTCTTCAAAATGTTGACATCTGAAAAAGCACCTGACGGTAACATGAATCCAACATATTATCAGCAACAAAATAAATCTGCCTATTCGTGAAAAAACAGCAACAACAAAAAACAACATTCAATTTACACAATATCTAATACATCTAATCTAACACTAAATTTATCAGCTCTGTGCATATTTCACGAGCATTCGGCTGGTGCTAACGTCCAGCCTTAACCCGTGAGTCCTCGTGCAAAAGCCCTATTTTCACAAGGACTGTCTAATTTCCCTACAAAATAAAGAATAATTTCATAATTTGAAAGGTACCAAATCAGATAAAAGCTCAAGAAAGGTAAAAAAAAAAAAGGTCAATATTCATTCTTCCGTTATTCTTCTTGCTGAGCTTCAAACTGTTCCCTTCCTGCAGGCAGAGGCAGGAGAGCAGTTATTCTGAAAATTGATAACTTGCATATTACCACACACAATCAGCATTTTCAATACATTTCTTGCAGTCATTTGTGCCATGCATGAGACATTTCTGAACTATTGAAGAAGCAATGTGACAGAACAGGAAATAAAATGACTCATGCTGTTACCAGATAATTAAATCCATTTTTCAGTACCAGCTCATAACTACTCAAATTTACATTTTTCAAATACAATGTTTAAATTTTTTCAATATTGAATGTTTAAAATATCAAATCCTCTAAAATATTTATAATACAATGTGCATGAAGTGTCATATTTCAGTAGCTCTACATAATGCTTATTACGTCTTGATTTCAATATCCTTATAATTAAAATACCAGAATAAAACAGCATATAACATCATAATAAACATGTCAGATTTACATACAGAACAAAAATAAATAAATACAGCACCATGTCAAAAAATAAGTTGTCTGTCTGTGGAAAACGGGTCCCAGAAAACATCAGATTTTTATGTTTGCAATCCTAAAACATGAGGTGAAGTGATTGACACCAAATATTGAGGTTTGATAAAGACGAGACGTTACATCCATGTCTGTCCAAAATGTCATCACTTCATCTTTTTATCCTTTTCAAACAAAATTGTTAGAATTAGCGTGGGAATTCTTCAGTTCTGGCAGCAAAAAAAAAAAGTGTTTGTGAGGTCTGGAGGCTCTGCTTTTTATTTACCTGTTGCCATGGTGAATCATCATGTCAGAGCTCCATTGATGATTTTAAGTTCAGGTTGAACCTACTCAGAGTGGACTGAACTAACTCTGATCAGGTTTTTACCAGGAAACTCAGAGTTTCCTGGTAAAAACTCAGAGAAAGAGAGAAGAGTTTTACTTTTACTGACACATTTCATTTTTCATTTTTAAATGTGTGCAGCAGAGAAGACTGAGTGAAGTCGATCCATGTTTTTATATTTATCAATATAACAATGATAATGCAGGTGATTGACAGGCTGGAGACCAGTAAAACTCCACTTCCCACCAAAACTACCTCCACTGGGATCAATGCAGAGCTGACTGGACAGCTCTGATTGGCTGCTGGGGCAGTGCCATTGATTGGGGGCAAAGACTGCTTTTCTATGAATTGATCAGAACACAATTTATTTTATATTTCAATATATTACATGATATATATATATATATATATATATATCATGGATGGATGGATAGATGGATAGATAGATAGATAGATAGATAGATAGATAGATAGATAGATAGAT
>CALSCE010010700.1:105959-117294 GCA_943593645.1 Bovichtus variegatus
ATAGATAGATAGATAGATAGATAGATAGATAGATAGATAGATAGATATGATAGAATGACAGTTTTGAGAGAAATGCAGCGAAAAACACTTAAAAAAAAAAACAAAAAAAACAAAAACACATTATCACATCATTTTAGGATTTATTCTAGCAAACTCTGATTCCAGATCACTGACAGAGCACTTGAAAGTCCTCGCAGTCATTCTGAAAGTTGTTATCTCCGTCTGAGCGGTTTCAGGTGCCACTTCACGGTAACCGGCTCAAATTCAATTCTGCAGCAATTTCACCAACGTTACGTTTCCCTACCTGAGCATCGTGGGAGCTTTCCATCACTCAAACACACCATCACCATCCACAGGACCCCTGCTCTCATCCCGTCTTCCTGATCGTCTGCTATTGGTTATTTGCGTTTGGTAGAAGTCTCTATCGAGGTGCAAATGGGATTGAGACGGCTCTCTGTCCCTCAAGTTTGGTGAACATGCACATGCAATCTTTGTTCAATATTACGTAATACGTTCAACACCTGCAGAGAAATGTGTGACTTTATGTGGGATAGGAACACTTCCTGTGTGAGATGTCTGTGCTCACACGCACACACACACACACACACGCACGCACGCACACACACACACACGGTGGGTGAGGGGGATCAGAAATATCAAGAGAAATATTTTGAGCCTAAAGATAAACTGACATTAATATTTTTTTTTCATTACAGTTCGCTGATGCCTTCAGTCGTTATCTGTGTTTGTGTAAAAAAAAAAAAAAAAAAGTGTACAGTGAAGATTATAAGACTGCAGAGTTTTCTGACCGGCTCTCAGAGTTTCAGCAGTTTGTTCGAATTATGGTATTGTTGCCCTGCTGACTGTCTGACGGGCATCACACAGGAGTAAATGCAAAACACAATATAAAGAATGTATTAGAATACAATAAATAGGCCAAACTACTACAACTAAAAAATTAAGATTAGAGATTTATATGGACGCAGTTTAGAGGCGAAATACTGCCCCTCTATTGCTCTGGAGCAGCTGGCTCAGAATTACACATTGAACCTTTAAAGATGTGGTATTTGGTATACTTTACTTTGGTTTTAAGTGTCCACACAGCCATAATCCCACAGTGCTGTCGGGGTGTTTTCATCACACCTTAAACACTCTCCTACAAAGTGAGAATTTCCACCACTAGCTGCTGTTAAGTTGCCCTTTTTTAAGAGTTACTTCACAAAGGGTGAAAAAAGAAGTACTGACAATATTTGTACCATCATTGTGTCAAACCAAATGTACTCTTTGGAAGTCTTATGTTCTTGTTTTAAGTAGATTGTAGATCAGTGTTGACCTAACTGTGATAATGGTTGTGTTCAGAATTGCAATAGACTCGAACCCTTTTAACCACTTGAGGCCAGTGCAGCAATGCATATGATTTGCATCCCTTTTTTTACTAGTAATTTAGATGAATATGTTGAATTTTGGCCTTCCAGTGCTGGTAAACTAATTTCCTGCTGATGAATTAATTATCTGCTGAGGAGACTGAGGTCATTTGGAGTGCAGGAGGCACTCCTGAGGACCTTTTTTGACTCTGTGGTGGCTTCAGCCATCTTTTATGGAGTGGTCTGCTGGGGCAGCGGCATCTCTGCTGCTGACAGGAAAAGACTTAACAAACTGGTAAAGAAGGCCAGCTCTGTCCTGGGGAGCCCTCTGGACACTGTGGAGGTGGTGGGAGACAGGAGAATGATGGCCAAGCTGTCATCCCTGTTGGACAACATGTCCCACCCCCTCCAGGACACTTTGTCCGCACTGAACAGCTCCATCAGTGACAGGCTGCTTCACCCGCGGTGTCACACGGAGAGATACCGCAGGTCCTTCCTTCCTGCAGCAGTCAGACTATACAATCACCACGGCCCCTGGTAGACCACCACACACTAAATCACACAAAAAACCACACCACTGTTCCTCCGCTCATGTGCAATACACCCCGTACTGTTTATTACTATTTGTTACTGTGCAATACAATCACGTGCAATACGTATGTGCAATATATCTGTATGTGCAATATATCTCTTTTATTATTGTTACTACTGGCTGCTAGAGTATTACTCTCACTTGTTCACTTACTGTATTATGTTAACCTGCCACCTACTTACCACGGTTGTTGTGTTTTTTGTTTTTTTTTGTACTTATATTTTGTACTTATCCATTTGTACTTAACCTTATACTTTGTACTTATCCATTGTACTTAACCTTTTATCTGCACTATCCCTTTGCTGTTGTAGCGCTGTAAATTTCCCCGCTGTGGGACGAATAAAGGTTTTCTGATTTTGATTCTGATTCTGAAAAGTTGCATAAACTGAGTTAACAGAGGGTTTACCTGTGGTTTGTAATCAAAGATCACCTGGCAGACAATGCTGTGATAGTAATCTCAATTTACTCACATATGTCGTGCAGATAAAATGATTGTTGTGTCATTTTAATTTTTATTTTTTAAGGTTTTACGTTCCACAAAAGGACTGGTGGAACATTTTAATTCCTATTTCCGTTAAATTGAAAACCAACAGGGGACGTCCCACTTCGACCTCCGGATTAATGTCTGCCTGTCTCTTTGAATGAATAATCTGTGGCTCCTCACATTACTTTGAAATGATGGGGAAAATTACGCTTTTGTCTGACGTGGAGTCTCTTTCTACTGACGCCTCAATGTGATGCAAAACTGCGGTTTAGGTTTTAAATTTGAGTTACTTTCATTTAAATTCACAGAGAAAAAGGTCAACACCTATGAGGCTTTGGTAAAAAACGAGAGTATTGTCCCCACCTACTCAGTGCAACGCGCAGCACGCACACGCACACACACTTAGGGAGCTGCCGTGCGGTTTAGTGCTGCAGCTTGTCTCACCTCCTCTTCCTTCCTCTCTGCAGTCTGCCCCTCGTTCTGCTGTGGGATACAACACACTTACATCCACGTGCACAGTATTTCTACATCCTTACTACACTACAAGCCTTTTCAGATCAATAAAAGTCAGAAATGTGTGGAATGCAAGTAGATTCATTCAACTAAAGTTCAATTTTGAGGTGCTTGTACTTAAGTTTACACATTAATGGTATTTTATTTCATTTATTGATTTGTTGTTATTTTAAAAAGTGCCATATGAATAAACATTAATATTATTATTATTATTATTATTATTATTATATTATCATTATAATTAGTATCATTAACATTATCATTATTGTTATTATTATTATTATTATTATTATTATTTCAATGCAACATCTATTATAATACAGTATTATAATAAATATATTTTTCTGAAATGGGCAGTTCCACAACCTGATTACTTTCACTACTGGTACTTTAAGTATATTTTTACTTATTATCTACTTGTACTTAAGTAAGAATTATAGGACTTGTAACAGGGTATTTTTACATTGTGGTAAAAACTAGTTTTACTTCAGTAAAAGATCTGAATACTTCTTCCACCAGTGTTTTATTATTTTTTTTACATTGCTGGCACAGACAGAGACAGAATTATATGTCTATCTATATACTGTACATATTTGCATTAAAGGGGTTTATACCCCCTAAAAGTACATTTAACTGCACAGATAATCCAATAAAAATGCCTTAGTATATAACAATCCAATATAATAGGTCAATTAATGGAATTTTAAGGTTAGAAATGAAAGGATTAGGTTTCATAACTGTGCCACAAGTGGTGACTACATTTTTAATTGGTATGTATTTTAGTATAATAACATATGACTGTGTTAATTGAACATACTCATACTTCACTCTGAGCTGCACCTGTGTGATTTAAGGCCGCTTCCTCTCAAAAAGGTGTTTTGTTTATTTTACATTTTTGTACATTCTGTACTGACGCTTTGTTCAGCTGTTAAACTTTTGAAATGAAAGATATTTGCATATTTATAGATTCTGGATGTTTCAATAGGGAGATGAAGAAGTGGTAATTATTATTTATTTTTGTCACCAGGTAGTCACAATTTTTTTAGGAAATGCAAACCAACTGGATACAAATTAAGTATCAAATTGAGTATTTTTTTGTTTCTTAATTTCTTTTATTTTTCTTAAATATTTCAACATATGTAAGCTACATTTTACAATCTCACAGTTTAGTTGGAAACTATTTTCTCCTGGAAGATTTTTTTACATTTTTAACTGATATTCCAGATTTACTTAATTTTATAATCGATTTATGTTGTACTTTTAATACTTAGATCCAAACAGATCCTGCTTATGTTTGGGAAATATAGTACATGTCAAAATCAGTATGCTAGTTGCACTGTAGTCTCAGACCACCAGAGGTCACCCTTTAGTTTAAAAAGCAGTTCAAAAACGGAACAAAGTGCTGATTTAAGCGTACGCGTGTGTGTGTGTGTGTGTGTGTGTGTGTGTGTGTGTGTGTGTGTGTGTGTGCGCGTGTGTGTGTGTGTGTGTGTGTGTGTGTGAGTGTGTGTGTGAGTGTGAGTGTGAGTGTGTGTGTGCGTGTGCATGTGCGTGTATGTATGTGTGAGAGAGAAAAATAATTTTTTGTAATTTTAATATAAGAACATTATAAACAGTTATACAATTAAATAATAATAACATTGATCTTACATATACAAACAGAATATACTAATACAAAGACTATAGAATAAAAAACAATAAAAAACAATAATAAATAAAATAAATAAAATGAATAAAATAAATAAAATAGAAGAGAATAGATAGAATATACTATAACAGAATAGAATAGAATAAGTACAATTAAATCAAATCAAATTAAATGAATAAAATAGAATGACCTCATCAGGACTGATTGGTTGAGGCTGATTCTGGGCTGGGCAGGACAGGAAACAAGGCACCGGGAACGCGCAGGGCATGGATCCGCGCTCCCGCTGAGTTTTTTGGGATCCGGTATAGAGCTAAAGATGCATCAAGTCAGACTTTAGAACACCGGATGTGAGATCATTTCAGCTTCACAATAAAAGACCAACACGTATGAAACTGACATTTCCGGATGACAACTGAGCTTTTATCTCACAAGAGTCAGCAGTGCAGGGTGGAGGAATAAATACAGCTATTCAACCGATATCACTAAAAAGTAACACCGGTAAAGGATATTAATGAATATGTATTGATATTACACAATGATATATTTTTTTATGTATTGATATTACACAATGATATATTTTTTTATAGCATTATTAATATAGACTGTTTAATATCTTCATTCACACAGACACACATGGAGAAAAAATATGAAGGGGTGAATTGTGACAGTTTAAAAAAACTACATAAATTGGCAACACACTGTTAATACAATTAGAATTGAATAATATTAGAATATTAGGGTGTATGATAAGAATATATTTTTAAAAATGGAGCTTTATTTTTGTATACTTCATAGTGACGAGCAAGCGTATTGTTTTGGGGGCAGTTACATTTTTTTGTTTTATTTTATAATTTTCTGTGTGTTTGTCAAAAACGTAGTTGCTGGTTTTAAGTTAATACAGCAGCGAGGGGGGGTTATTGTGAAAGTCACGCCCGGAAGTGGTCCGTTCTGCCTGCCTCTAACTTGATGCTGGAGTTAGCCGTGTTGGGATTCAGTGTGGCAGCAGGGGAAATCAGGGAAATCTGGGATATCTGGGAAAGGGGAGTCGGTGAAAACCGGGACTAAACCGGCAGAAATCCCGACGAAGCCGTGACCGTCACACCGCGGGGTTTCCTACCGGACACCACTCGTTTGTCTCCCCGCTGGTGGCTGCGGATTTTCTCCCAGAAATCTCCCTGGATTCGCACAGTAAGTAGCCCAATTCCCCTTCACCTAAACGCATCTCTCTCCCACCACATTCACCCTGCTTTCTCTTTTACCTCAGCTCTTTTACATTTTTTTAAATAAAACTCACCAGTTACTTAAAACCGCATTTTTTTGCACATGTATTGTGTGACAAGCGGAGAGTGGATTCTTTAATTATCATCCGCTGCTATAAAAGCCAATTAATCCCGTTAGTGGCTGCATGTGTATGCAGAGAAAGGAGAAGGGGGGGGGGGGGGGGGGGGGGGACTAGCTAAAAAAAAAAAAAAAAAAAAAAAGGCTTTTATACACATCAGCTGGTTAAATGCATTATAGTGGCGGATGCATATGTACACACGGGGTGGATTTGTGCTTGTCAGCACCGTTATTCGTTGTGCATGGGTGTTTTTTTTCGGTGCTGTATTAATCGCCGCAGGGCCTGCAGAGCTCAGACTCCCGGCCTGGATGCGCAGGTTCGCCGGGGAGCAGCAGCCGGCTGACAGCGCCTCTCTCAGCCGGAATATTTGCGTTTAGTGCTGCAGCTCGGAGGCCAGGCGTGCTGAGCTGACACCAGCAAGGCGTGGCATTCATATAGCATTACACAGCATATGGGCGTGTTATCCCGCAGCTGCCACACTACTGACTTAAAAAAAATAAAAAATAAAATGCATAGTGTATTCAAATGATTTTATTAGATGTACATGGCCCTATAAACATGACTTCGTCATTGTGTTTTCTTTTTTTTTTTTTTTTTTTTTTTTTTTTTTTTTTTTTTTTTTTTTTTTCAAATGTCGTCTTTTAATGAGCAGCATGCTCAGGGTTTGCTCCGAAGTCCCATTTTTAAAAGACATTTCAAATTCAGCATCATCAGACATGCAGGCCTGCCATCTGTCTGTCTGCCTGCAGGTCAACCTGTCTCACCATCCTGCAAGGGTAGGAAAATAACATCTTTTTTTTCACGGTGCAATTTTGGGCTCCTGATGTTTGGCATTTACAAACTCAATCACATATTCTTTCTGCCCCTTTTTTATTTTTTATGGGCCTACCTTTTAATTTGGAGGCAATTTTGGCCTTTGCCCCCCCCCCTGCTATACTGTCTCACTATCTTGCAAGTAAAACCTCTGTCATGTCTTCCTGCTGGTAACCGGTGTCTATCTCAGAATAAGAAATTCCATTATATATACATACATTAGCATGTATTTGATGAATTTAGGAATTATTATATGCAGATAAAGGTCTTTTTATGGATATATTTTGGCATAAAGTTGAACGATTAAACATGGATGTGGTGGTTTAGATGTTGGTTTGGTGGTTAAAGGCTTTTTATGGCTCCGGATTGATGGTTCTGCTTTTTATTGCGATGCATCTTTTTTCAATTTTTTTAAATCAAAAAATACATTTCTACAAATGTAACATAGAAATGATGCCGTTTACATTGTCAGTGATGATGTACAATGTTTTTTTTCATGCACCGGGCCATATATGAAAATCCGTTCCCATAAACTGTGGCGATAGATTTTGGGTTTAATGAGCCAACCTTCACCCTAAAAGTGGATTTATAATTCTGCGCCACGGAGTACGGCAGTCCTGTGGTAGATCCCTCAAGTTTAAGACGAATAAGCAAATGATTTCTATCCATTGACAGCGCTGCTGCAGCACTGTGGCAGGAGGTCCTGTTTGAGGATTGATTGGCCAATATATTTTATTGCCAGATGATGTTGGACTGCGTTTTGGCAAAAGTTGAGCCAGGATCGACCTTTCTGTCTGCGTCTCATTAAAATGAATGATGATGCTGTTTTTGATTCAGCGCTATCATCAGTCTGAGTGCCATTTGTGCCAATACAATATAGAATCTTAGTTCAATATCTGATGCTAAAATAAGAACATTTTAAGATCTTACTTTGACAAACATAAAAAAAAAAATCCTTCAAAATCCATTTTTTCATGTAACTGAAGAACCAGAGTTCTCAAACGTTAAATGTCTAAATGGAAAAAGCTAAAATTGGCCAATGAAACCGATCAAATCAATGAATAAGTAAGGAACCACAGTTTTGATGCCTGACAGGTTTCGATAAGCTAATCTACCAAAGAAGTGGTTTTATACCACACACTAACCATCCTGGAAATGTATCAATTTTAAAGGTTGTTGGTGAGAACTTTGGCCCTCTCCATTGAAAGTGGGCAGTAACCATGTTTACCCAGTTCCAAAGCAAACTGGGACAGGCTTTGACCTCACTTTAACAGGGAAAATGAGGTGAGAAAAATAGATGGTTAAATTCCTTCAATTTTGCCAAGACTTCTGTAATTTCTTCTACTCCTGAATTTCTATTAATACAGATCCCAATATGCAACAATGATGTCCATCACACTGAACTGCATGGTGATTTTTTTTTTTTTTTTTAAAAACCAAACGGAAATGTTCAAACCATATTCCTCCAAACGTGTAATACCTTGTTTGAACCAAATGGACCTGTAGGGATGGCCGATATATGATCTGCTGATAATACGACATGCGCCTCATCTAAACACTCTGATACAGTGGTTGGCAGTATGGACCTTTTTTTTAAAGTTGGTTTCCTCCAATAAATATAGTGCAGAAGAAGAAGAAGCGCAGGATTAGAGAGCATGTCGTCGCTGGTATGGACGTTTTTCACCGTTTTAAGAAGAAGACAACACGATTGCAATTTGCAATCCGACTGTTTTGATGTACTAGAAAAAGAAATCGAACATCAGAACAGTTGTTTTTGTCGTTAACAATAGAGATGTGGGTTACATTTGGTTAGGTAAGAGCTATGGGAGATCACATCCTCAGTCTTTCTACATCAGGTGTGCATGAACTACAGTTTATAAACTTCATTTTAAGCTACAAAAAATTTGAAATTATCGGTCATCTTGTTGGTATCGGCCATGAGTAGCAGGAAATTATCGAATTTTTGGGGATCGGCTAAATAAAATCCATATTGTGCATCAGGTGTGTAATGAGCCATCGATCTGGATCGAATTATATATCAATTATCAACGATCCAACACCATCGATGCAAAGTGAAAACATCGAAAACATATCATCTTTAAGATGCACCTTTTTATTTTGAAATTCCTAAAGGCACTTTTGCCTCACCATTTCCATCCAAGCGTACCTCCTTCCTACAGACCCCAGCAATAAAACTGTCAAATCATATTTTAGTGGCTTTTTGTGAGTTGGTATTAATAAAAACAATTGTGTTAAATGGGCACATGGAATCGTCCCATATTGATATCTGCAAATATCGCGTCGTCCAAAGAGTCGACGTAACATCGAGATGACCCTGTTTACCAGTGATGGCGGGCTCTGTCTCAGGGCTGTGATCTGTAACCAGGCCAACCAGAGATGTAGTTTAATCGTTCGGACAGAATTGAGACGTCCCGTCTCGCGTGCAGCAAAGTGGGGCAGAATCCAGCATCTCCTGGTAGTGTTGAGGGTTAACTGGAGTATAAAAAGCCCTACTGCCCTACTTCAACTAAAGGCTGCTCTGACTATCAGCCTTCACATCAGAGACCTGCAGGCTCCGCGGTTTCCTGGTTCAGGATCCTTCACTGCTGGTTAGTGCTCATCCCATGCTGCCGCTGCTCTGTTTCTCCAATGATCTCTCAATGAACCCGTGTGAGATCATCTTTGGATGCTCTGTTGATTTGGGTTTACGTGACCGGTGTTCTTTTCGTCACATTGATGCCTGTTCAGCCGCTGGTTACCACCAATTTTGGAGGTGAATTAGCATAGAAATCCTGACACAATGTGAAAATAATATAAGTATTTTGGTCATGTAATATTGAAGATGAAGATTGAAGACTGCAACGTTGGCTACATGGCAAGATATCATGACATGTTTGATACCTACTTCATGACAACACGGTCTTTTCTTTAACACCACAATCAGCTCAGAATGTTCTACTGACCAACACTGTTGCCTAAAGGAAGTTCTCTCAAAGCTACTTGTCAAAACTAATATATTGGATTTTTGCCGATAGCCAACATGCCGATATTTTATAACTAATTTTGGCAGATTGCCGATATATGAAGATATTGTTTTCCACCTAATTGCGAAGATGAGAACGTCAAAATCTCGTGTTGTGGATTTAACGTGTAATTCTGTCTTCTGTTGTCTTGATTGCCCACTGGCCACAGATATGAAGACATAAAATACAAAGCTTTTCGGCTTCAACTTAAATTACATATGAAACATGTTCTGTTTATCTTCATGCCAGTTATTGGCATCATCATATTGAGTTCATTTCTGCTCGATGCCAAAATCTCATTTTTAAAAGCCTTTTATCTTATTTTAATCAGAATCAGAATCAGAAATCCTTTATTAGTCCCACAGTGGAGGAATTTACATGGTCACAGCAGAACGGTAAAAAGAATGCAATAAAATAAGTGGAGAATTAAATAAAGGGCAAATGCACACAGTAATACAAAAATAACAAAAAAAACATTCATGTCTCCAGCATGAACGCACTGCATGATAAGCAGCTCAGAGTATTGAATCATTCCCCTGTAGTCTCCTGTGGATGATCCTTTGTCGACTCCTTCAGTTGTGAAAATGGAACAAAGTACACGTACTGTACTTGAGTACAAAGTTGAGGTAGTATTTCCCTTTTTCACAAAACTTTTTAAATGTCTACTCCACTACAGCGCAGAGGGAAGTGTTGTACTTTTTTACTCCACTACATTCAGCAGCTTTGAGTTATTTTCAGATTACATTGACCTTTCCAGTGGGAAAAAGAAACAACAATTTAGAAATCTTTTTTTCTGAGGGATCAAGCATTTGCTTTTTATTTGTTGAGAAATTCTCCGATTTATGTAAAAAGCCTCTCGGATCAGCTGGAAAATGCGTCGTCACGAAGCTGAAAACATGCTGATTTTCTGAGAAACTCATGAAAAGTTGACTTTGTAGAGACACATGGTTCTCACAGGACAGAGACAAAGACACAAACGTGATGATCTTATAGAATATGATGCATTGCATGCAACAGGATATAAATGAGATAAAAAAAACATCTACAGCAGGAACATGCAACACACACATTAATGCAGCAGAAACATCAGATATAATAAAACATTTTACTGCACAATGAATATTTTTTACTTTTCAAACTTAAAGTACATTTTGCTGATATTACTCGCGTATGTGAAGGGATTTTAATACTTCTTCTACACTGGTGAACACACTATGCAATATGTCCACTTTGCACCCGAGATGTTTGTGGTCAGAGAAATCTGGATTTAATAGTATTCCCACATGCTTTTACTTAAGTAAGGATTTAATGACTTTGGATGAGACTCTTATCCACAGTTCATACAGTTTCTCGCTCAGGGGACATTTCGACACACGAGTCTTGTTGTACAGCTGCAGATGTGGAGTTCTGTGCTCTTCCTCTTGTGAACGTCACACTCGCTGTGCTGGTAACATCTGTATCAGCTGCTCTCGTTTGTCAGAATGTTCTCACTGGTGGCGACGGGAGGTCAAATCGGGTCACCGTCCGACGTTGTTTTCTTCGTTTCTGTCCGTCTCTCT
>CALSCE010010700.1:160695-184489 GCA_943593645.1 Bovichtus variegatus
ACACACACACACACACACACACACACACACACACACACACACACAATTGTTGTCCTGCTTAGTTGTGGACTACATTTCCCATATTTCCCCTCTGCTTCCCTGCCAGCGGTCAAAGGTGAAGGGACGTATGCCAGTCCCTCTTTGTGCAGGAGGAGGAGGGAGTGGAGGTTAGACAGGAAGTGATGCAACAGGCATGTTAACAGTTTGGCTGCAGCATTTAAAACACTAAGCGAGCTGGGTTTGAGTCTGATTTATTATCACACTACTTTGATTAGAAGGGATAGTTACCTCACACTTGTGGATGTGGCGTGGGCTAATGCTCTGAAACCCCCCCCCCATACTCTCTGGAATACACTGACGGGATAAAGGCTCGTGGATACTCTCCGCAGCGGATGTGCATGCGGTTCCATTCATACTACAAATGAGGGTACGCGTTGATCTGGCATTCCACGCATGCGCATTTACCGATCCACACTCCATGTCATGTTGTTAACCCTAACCCTCCTACTGCGGTGCTATTTATCAATGCAGTTGTCAAGTGTTGGAGAGATGTCGGCCTTCTCTCCAATATAATGGAACTCAAAGCGGGCAAAAAAAAAAAGACATTTGATTGCATTGGACAAACAATAATGGCGGCCTCCTCGGCGGAACTGTAACGTTGGCCAGCTCAGGAAAACCTCTTCTCCATGAGAAGATGCATACTTCCTTCTGTGCAGTGATACGGTAGAAAGAAAGTAGTTCCTACATGAAACTGCTCACAACAAGGCCTGTGGATTACCTTGAGTATCCAGGGTCATGATTTCTGGAAGGATTAGTGCTATTAAGTTTTTCAAATGTATTAATTTTTTTCTTTGAGCCCCACAAGCTGAGTGCCATCTAGTTCATTATATTGGAGAGAAGGCAGAAATATCTACGACACTCAACAGGATAGATAAATAGCACTACAGGTCATTTATGACAACTGCCGTTCAACCTTCTGTGTTAAATTCTATATTTTTACCATTGATAAACCGTATCAATCTAAAGAAACCAAAATAAAACCCCACAGCAAACAATTAACAAGCGTCTTAACACCTGTTTCTCTGCTGTTGCTCTTTACCTACGGTGGATATTTACAACTACTGATGACTTGCATTACAATTAGGATGAACTAAGACTTGCGGTTGTTGATCATGAGAAACAAAAGTCATCAAATCAGTTTGTTGTGAACTTGTGGCTGGTGTACTGTACATCTGTTTTTAAATGGCTGCAGCTGAACTGTTTTGTTCTAACCTCGTGGTGTGACGGAATGCCCTAACCAAGAAAATAATACAACAAATAATTACACTGTTTAGCCTACAAATACTTGGATACATTGGTTACCAGATTGACACCATTAGAAGTACTTTGGTCACATTTTAGATCCAGTTGACAAACTATTTGACCCAGTTCGGATTTTTTAAGTGTGAAGTGCCCCCAGTTTGGAGAAACAGACAGGAGTACCAGCATGGAAGCAAAGCCGTGTACCGCTGTGGACGGGGGCATCAGCAAAAAGTATTTTAGCCACCTAAAAAAATTAAATCAATACCAGTTTAAGTGTACACTATATTAAGAATATTTTCACAGCTTTACCTTGCTGTCAGAACTGAAGCTTGTATCTATGCTTTCTTCAAAGCCACCAGACTCCATTGACAAAAACAGTCATTTTACTTCGAGAACACTTAAGTTGATGCCAAGGTCAGTCAGTTTGTTTGTGTTAAGGACTTAGATGTTTTAAAGGGTTACTTTGGATTCACGCAATAACAAAAACAAACTGATCCATCGAGACAGCGGTAGACCATCAACTTAAGTGTTCTGCGAGGTAAAATGACTGTTTTTGTCAATGGAGTCTGGTGGCTTTGAAGAAAGCATAGATAAAAGCTTCAGTTCCTTGTCAGAAAGGGCCATCTGACAGCAAAGTAAAGTAACTTAATATACCGTACACTTAACTGGTATTGATTTTTTATTTTTCAAAAACAAAAAAAAATAAGAAAAGACATTTGAGTCAAAGTACCTTCAGTGTACTCGTGGCTGCAAATTGACGAAACTTTAATAAATATATAAAGTCCATCCCTGAAATGATTATTGTAGGACAGCAGAGTTTTTCCAATGGGTAAGAAAGTTTTGTGTTCCGACTATAATTGACTTTATTCGATGTTGCAATGTGTTTGGAGTTTCACTAGCTGTGTGTTCTCAGACTGCACCGGTTTGCTGATTGATTACTTGCATCTCGTCTTGGATTGTTTGGTTTTCTGAAACATGACAATAGAAGAGTTGTGTGTTACACGTTGTAATTTAGTTTCTCTGTCTCCCTCTCACCAACCTCTTCTCTTGTGTCTCTTCACCTCCTTCTCTTCCTCCTCTCCAGATGATGAGGATCGACCCTATCAGTAGGCCCATCCCTGTGCAGATACTCTCCCCCCAGCCCCTGACCCCACCCTCCCGGTCCAGCTACACCGACGGCCTTGTCCCATCCGAAGATTCCTCTCCGTCACCGCCCTCGCCTCCTCCCCCCATCGCAAGTGTTGCCCATCAGACCGCATCTACCCCCTCATACGTCAAGTATAGCACGCTGGCTCGCCTGCAGAGCCAGAACCAGACCTGGACACAGCCGGCAGGAGCCGCCCCACCTGTCCTTCCCATCCAGTCTACAAAATCAAACTACAATACCCTCCCAGCTGTTTACAGCACCTCCCCTCCGCTTCTACCATCTCCTCCCCCTCCTCCTCCACTCACAGCACCGGCTCCTGGCTCAGCCATGGCCGCACTTAAATTTGGTCCACCAAGCCCCTCTGCTCTTCCACCGCCACCCCCACTGGAAGAGGACTTGCAGGAGCCCTCCTACCTCCCGCCTCCTCCACCGGAGAGCCTGGAGGCCAATGGGTTACCTCTGCCTCCCCTTCCAGAGCTCATCCTCAACTCCTGCACTAACCTCTCCAACAGTGGCCTCCAGCAGTTCCTGGCACAGAAATTTCCAAACATGGTGTATGACTTCACCCCAGACTTCGATGAGGATAATTCTGCTCCTCCACCACCTCCCACTGAGGTTTCTCCTCCAGCCACTCTGCAAATTCTCCGGCCACTGTCTCCCAATGCGCCCCCTCCTGCACCTCCCAAAACCTTCACTGGTGGTTTTCCCCCTCAAACTGCTCCCAAACCCTCAGGTCCTTCTTCCCTTCCAATTGCCCTCTCCCCTGTGTCTCCAACACAGCCCTATATTGGCCATGGGCCGGTTAAAAAGCAGCAAAGCTTCTCAACAGGACATTCCCCAAATCAGCCACCTCCCACTCTGCCAAAGCAGCACAGCCTCTCCTCCAAAAACCTTGCCCTCTCTCCCTCTTCCTCCTCTTCTTCAGTCTCCATCGCGGCCGCTACCTCCTCTTTGGTCAAACAGATCGTCAATCAGTTCCCAGGAAACTCTGCCCCTTCCTCTTTGCCTGCCTCCAACTCCATGGAAGGATCTAAGTTCACTGCTCCTCAGTCTCCTCCAGCAGTCAAAGCCAAACCAAAGTGGCAGCCAGGAGGAGTTGTGGCTCCACAGTCCCCAGAGTTCCCCCCACCTCCTCCTGACAACTCCCTGGGAGATTTCCCTCCTCCTCCCTCTTCATCCTCCCCTATAAAGAAGTCACCTTCCACCTCATCCACAGGCTCCAGCAAGCGGGGGCCTCCACCAGCCCCACAGAGAGCCTCCTCCATGCGGTCCAACTCATCAGGCGAGACCCAGGATGAGAGGCCAAAGAAGGTGGAGAGCCTGGTCAACAAATTTGGCCAAGCTCCTCAAACGGGTACCTCGTCCAGCTCCTCGTCAGCGACAGGGTCTCCTTCAAAAGATTCCTCTGCGCTTCCTGCTCCGCTTCCTAAGCCTGGGAAGCTGAACTTGGCGAACCTCCCGTTGGCACTCCAGGGGCTGCAAACGGGCCAGCACCATCAGCCCGCCGAGTTCCCATCCCCACCTCCCCCACCTCCCCCGTCCCAGCCTGCTCACCTCGACTCCTCACCGGACTACTTCCCACCCCCCCCCAGTGACTTTGAGCTTTTCCCACCTCCTCCCCACCCATCAGAGTTCCATCAGCCACCAAAGGTCGCTGTGGTGAACCCCCAGCCTCAGATGCAGCCACCTCAACAGTTGGCAACCTCCTCCTTGTCGTCGTCTTCTTGGAAACAAGGTTCAATGAAAAAGGGGGCGATCCTCCCTCCATCAATGAACCGGCGGACCAGCAACACGACCCAGTATGACAATACAATCTCAATGCCCCTCTCTCCGCCTCCTCTGTCTCAGACCCCACCTCCCTCCTTGTCCTCTTATTCTTCTTCCTCCTCTCCGGTCCCCCCCACCTCCCCGAAATCACCTGGGCCAAGCACCCTGACACTAAAGCCCCACTTCCTGGAAGACCTCAACCGCACCCTTAAGAGGAAGTCAGTGTCTCGCCATGGCTCGCTCACCTCGTCCCACCTCATCCCCTCCTCTAAGATGGAGCCTGTGGGCACCATGGACGACATGGCGCTCCTACCACCTCCTCCCCCTGAGCTCATGCAGCAGCAGGGTGTCAGAGGACACTCCCAAACTCTGTCTCGCCACCACACGCACTCCCACTCCACCAAACATGCCAACATCTCAGGCTATGCAACGCTGCGGCGAGGCCCACCTCCCGCTCCTCCGAAACGGGACCAAAGCACCAAACTGACCGGTGACTGGTAGGGAGCAAGGACGCTGGGTGGAGCCTAAAGAACTGAAATGACAATTTAGGCCTCATGCAGAGAAGAAATAATCAATGTCTGTCTTGACTTGTCCGTCTCTCCTCATCCTAAACCATCCACCTTTGGATTCCGTGCAAGTAGCAAACCGTCTTTCCTACTCTTAATCTCAGATTATGATTGTTCCTATTATCCTCATTATTAGTCTCATTACCAATACATGTTTAACCCAATGACATGAGTAAAAATATATATATATATATGTATATATATCTGTATACAAGCAAGCCAGAAAAATCACCTATCAAGCTTTTTTCACAATGTATGTGCAGCTTTGCATTGAAATATACAAAAGACGACATCAGCAACAGAGACAATTTGCTGCACAATAACTGGTACTGCATGGAGCCGTGGCAATGGAAGTAACGTTACTGATGAAGGGAAGGAGGGATCAATGGAAGGAACAAGATGCGCGAAAGTGGGATGATGTGTAAAGAAGTGTGTGTTGGGAGGGGGGGGGGGGGGGGGCATTGCCATTTATTTCAAACTTTTTGTGTGTGTTTTTATATAAGATTATTTAATACTGGAAAGATATTATTATTATAATTATTTTAAGTTTTTAAGAAGTGTTCGAAAGAGAATGAGTTTGACTGGACATGGCTCTGTATACTTAAAAATATGTCAACGTGTTGATCTGAATCGTGTTCCACTGAGTTTAGATTTGGATCAGTGCTCAGATTTCTTGAAACTTAGAGCTTCGTGGCTGGTGACTCCCACAGGATAAGACTTGATACTTTAATGCACACTGACTGAACAAATACTTGTAAGTCAGATAGAGAACCAGCCAGTGAGGCTGAGCTCAGATTACAGGCGGTTTGAAATGACATTTCATCAAACTATGTTATTACACCAGTTATTTTCACGCCTTCCCTTTGTGATGTTAGGTCCTGGAGGCCATCAGGACGAGGGATGGGAATCACAAAGGCCCCACGATACGATATTTTCACGATACTTAAGTCACGATACAATATTATAGCGAAAGCTTCGCGATACACCGAGTATTGCAATCATTTATATTGCTATTTATTACCCTTTTTTCCGCTGCAGATTATGCAGTTTGTCAACATCCATTTTATCTAATAGAAAAGTTTTTTGCCGCATTTGTCCAATATCCCTTTGTTTTTAACCAACTTTTTGCCAATATCCTCAACCTCATCGGAAAATAAAAACTCAGCACCATCTAGTAAACTTAAAAAAATATATTAAAAAAAAGCAATTTGTTACCAAAAAGTTTCATTTGTATTTGCAATAATGTATACAATAAAAGAACAATACTTGGCGTCCGTGTATCGATACAATATTACCACGCAAAAATATTGCGATAGCATGCCTTTCATCCATCTCTTCCAGATTCAAATTGGTTAATAAATCAGTTTTGCATCATCTCATCAGGACTGTCCCGCAGAACCTCCTTTAATCTGAGCTCAGCTTTGGCAATCTGGGCCCAACCTCCTCTGTCAGTCAGTCAGTTAGGTAATGTTTTGATAGCTTTTAAACAACGCAGCTAATCGGCTACAACGAACTCTGTCTGAAAGAAGGTATCATGAATTTGCTAGTTAATAAATCCGTCACTTGTTTGTCATCTTAACGACTGGTCGTTCACTATCAAGGAAAGGTGTGTGTCCACTGAAAGCATTGGAGATGATCAGAGGAGCCCACGGGACGCCCTGGGAACAAGTGCCTGAAAAACTAAACGCTCAAACTGCTCAGAGGTGTGTGGTAACATCGTACCGCGCAGACACCCTCCACTAAGTCCTGTGATATCAACCGTTAGGTTTCTGATTCACACACTGCCATCTTTGTCAAATACTGCAGCCAGGAAATCGGAATTAGGGCGAGAAGGAGGAAGCTTAAGGAGCTGATGCGATACAGTATCATACCAATTCTTTATTTCTTACTT
This sequence comes from Bovichtus variegatus, assembly GCA_943593645.1. Classification (NCBI taxonomy): domain Eukaryota; kingdom Metazoa; phylum Chordata; class Actinopteri; order Perciformes; family Bovichtidae; genus Bovichtus; species Bovichtus variegatus. The sequence continues at coordinate 167,369 of CALSCE010010700.1, forward strand.
GGTGTAATAATGTCTGTGTTTCTGCTGTTGTGGACAATAACATTGTTGTTGTAACGTTAAACTCCAGCCTCCTCTACAGTGTTAGGTATTTTAATGAGTGACAAACACAGAGCCTCTTTCATTTTCTTTTTTTGGCAAATTTCAAATTGTTATTTAGAGTTGATTAACTGATTTAGTCAATCTACAGCTAAATTAGTCCAACACGTTTTAACATTTAAGTAAAGCAAAACATATCAAGAATGCACTGGTTGCAGCGTCTCAAGTATTAATATTTACAGATTTTTCTTTGTCCGATATGGACTATTGTTTGGACAAAATTAGGATTTTAAATATGTCCACTTGGGCTCTGGGAAGAAACTACTTTCTGACCCGACTGACATTAACTTTAAGTGCTTTGAGATTCCCCCACACACACACAAAAAAAAAAAAAAAAAAGAAAGGAAGAGCACTCTGAAAGCAGTAGCACTTAAAGATGCCTGATGGATCCTCTGAGTCACTCTGGGAATTAGCCATCCAGTAAATCAATACATAATGTCAGATGGGTACGAGTCTTGTTTTTAGCAACGTTTGAATTTTTATTTTTATTTTTTAAATGTATTCTGTTGCAGCAAATAGTCACAATAGTGTGTTATAAGCCCAGTCAGTTAAATAGTTAGCGCTTAGCAAGCATCCTTCCACATTCTTACACTTACAGAAACATCGTCTGTCATTTTAAAGAAAAAAAACTGTCCAGATCAGCTGATTTAAGGCTTTTGAAATACATTTTCTCCTCATAGGTTTTTAGATTTGATGTGCAGCTGAATTTAGGTACGTTTCTAACCTGTTTTTATCTCTGTTGCAGTAAATTCAAAATGACACGTCACTGCCATATTTGATATAACTTCTCCAGCTTTGATTTTCAAATGGCCAATAGTTTCCGTTTTTGAAGTACTTTAATTTGAATGTATAATTATTATGGTTGCAAAATGACTAATTAGTTTTGACATCAAATGTGGTTTTTGGGGATATTGTTGGGAGGGGAGGATTCGCCCGAGAGAAAAGAAGTGCTTCCTGTTCCCACTGCTGCCCTGCAGGAAACAGATCATCTCCCCACGTCACTCAGCGACACTCGAGAACAACACAGTTTAAATCGGATCAAAGTCTTGCACAAGGACGGCGAGCGGAGCGCACGACTGCTGTCCGTGTCAAACCTGCTGTTGCATTTAAAATAAATGAGAAATTGTTTTTTAAAAACATGGGTCGCTGATTGTTCACAGGCTTTGGAAATTTGCCAATTAAACAAAAAAAATTAAAAAAAATGTGGGTTTTCTAAAATCGGTCTTGTATGTGATGGTGCATGCAGGGGTGCAGTCAGACTGCCCAGCTCCTGACTCTACACTGTACATCATATTAAACCAAGTCACACTCAACATGCTCCACTCTTGGTAAATATGAAAGTATTTCTGCCTATAAATTCAATTTGAGGGGAAAGCGGGGAAGATGAGACTGATATACTCTGCTTTCAAGCAGCTTAAAGTTACTTTGTTTTTATTTTATTTTAAATATGGTGTGTGATTTTTATGTTGAGGAAATTGAAGTTGGGCTCCAACATTTTTACATCACTACTTGTGAGCGCTAAACAGAAATTCTAAAGTTACAAACTCTGGATTGTTCAAAGGGACTTGGTAAATACAATCTCACTTGTAGACATTAATGGAGCAGATGGTGGTTTAAAAAAAAAAAAAAAAAAAAAAGTTAAAAAGTTCAGACAGACTCATTGTGTCCATCACTCAGTAAAGACGTGTGAGGCATCAAAAAAAAAAGATAACTTATCAGGTTTCTGGACATTTTTTTGTAGAATTTACAAGAATAATAAGTCAAATAAATAATTGTCTCAAGATCTTCCTTTAACAAAAGTTTCACAGGTTTTTCACAATACCAAAAAGGCTAAAAAGAAAGAACGACAGCAAGTGGAGCAGACGGTTCAAGTTCAACTAATGTGGGCCAACACGCAGGAGGACGATGAAGACGAGGAAGCTGCAGACAATAAGTCCAGAGCAAAAGACACAAGCTACAAACACGTGGCGAGATGTCAAGTGTTAAAATAGAGTCGCAGAGCTGCACAGTTTGTTTCTGTGATGCTAAAAAAAATATATATATTATTTTTTTTTTTTTTTTTTTTTATAAACGCACTGAAAATGATATTGAGACGCTACTACAGCTGTGTCAGGGTAACTGAGGAGAGACAGTGCTGGAACTAAAATAAAATAATCATTTGTCATTTATCAATTTGCAGCTTTTAGTGAATGGTCTTCAAATAGATTGTTCTGTATGACCAACATATCGGAAAAAAAAACAGATACTTTAAAACGTAGAGGACAACGAGAACAAGGAAATATTCACATTTGAGAAGATGGGGAAAAAATAAGTGATTTGGCATTTTCTGCTGAAAGAAATGACAGATTCTCCATCAAGTGACTATTTAATCAAATAATCAACCAACCATTTAATCTCTACTGTTGACCATGTTCACCATCTTATCATTCAACAATAGTTTAACAGGATTGTTCATAAAATAAACTAATTCACATACTTGTACATGTCAATCAAATGTTTGTGACAAACAGTTTCAAAAAACTGGATTTCGGTTTTTTTTTTAAAAGACGTGTAAAATGCAGCACTTCCTGCTAAGTAAGTCTGCAGGTTTTTTGTTTTTTTCAAGTCAGAACTAATGAAGTTGTTCATGAAGTATTCAGACCCTGTGTTCTCACATGCCACCTTAAACTATAACCTGATTCCAATCTTGCATACACACATTAAAATTGACAAATCCATGACGGATGGAGACTAAATAACGGAAATTCCAAAACTTCGAACTTCAATACAATCAGATATCAATGCAAGAGAAGGTCATCTGCTTTTTATTCACCTTTCTGTGGGATCACTGCAGCAGCATATACTGGGCCATACATTTAATAAACAATTCCTTCTAGATCCAAGAAATACAACTATTGACAGGAGGGAAATAGTACAATGAAAATACCCTGAACCCTGAAAATACCATAAAAGGGTTAATATTTAAATTAAGTTAGTTTCCAAAGAGAAACAGAGATAACATGCTGGAACAATGCACATGCATGTACAAACCATATAAGAGGAAATGCTGATGTGTAATTACATTATATGTTAGATGCACAGAGGACAGGCCAGCCTTCATTTGACACGAGTAGATTTTCAGTCACTAAATTACACTGGTTCACACCTTGTTTAAAAAGGCACTTCAGCCTGTGCTGAGTGGAGAGGTCAGTGTCGGGGCTCCTCCTGGTCCAAACGGGAAGCATGACAACAGAAAGAGGAATATTAATGAGGACAAAGAATAAAGTCAAGCGTCCGTCTCTCACCCTGTGCCTCACTTTAACAAAAGTTACTCTGACGTCCTAAAAGGAGAACAATGCGTGTCAAAAAACTGCCATAAAATAGGTCTTTACTATTATTTTCCACTTATTTTTCTGACTTTTAAACCTTTAAATGCCAGTTTGTTATACACATATACATACTGGTGGCATTATGTATATAACAAACTGGCATTCGAAGGGTTGTTATGGTAAAAAAAAAAGTAAATTATTTTCTGTAATCTAAACACAAAATTTTTTAAAAATTCCATCGTCTGGGATTAGTCAATAAACATTACATTTTTAAAGACTTAAAAATAAATGAATAAAAAAATAAAATGAAAAAATAAATTTTTTAACAATGTAAAAAAATTAAATAAATGTAATCTACCCTTTAAATGTTTGTTTACATGTTGTTATGGGGGGGAAACTAAAAGTGGGTGTTGTGATGCGTCTCCAGCAGTAGTTACCAGTACGTTGATCCATTGAGATTCAGAGTAGATGTACAGAGCTTTCCTGTCCGTCCGCAGCACCATCACGTTCTCCCCGCGCAGCCTCCGCATCTGCCTCTCTCCGTCTGCGATAAAGATCTGAATAGAAAGACGTAAATGAGAATTCTTTACGAAAACTTACCGTTTGTCTCGCATGCCGCCATGCTGAACAAAGAGTTGTGCTAAAACCTTAGTTTTCAAGGTAACACGGGGTAAGTCATTATTATGCAACTTCATTTTGTAGGAGAAGTATTCCTTTAAATGTTGATGAAAACACAACATTCACTAGAATGTTGTAATCAGTGAAAATAAAGATCAAGTGTGTGTGTGTGTGTGTGTGTGTGTGTGTGAGAGACACTGACCGTCTGGACTCTGTCCAACAGTCGTTCTGGGGTTTGAACCTGTGAACAGTTGCATTTGGCTGCACGCCCCCGGGTTCCTGCGTCTCCCTGCAGGCCTGGTAGGACGTGCACTGCAACACAAAGTGTCATTAACATCAGACCTGTACAACAGCGTCGACGTGAGGACATATTCGTCACACATTTACTGTTCTGTTGCTCAGAGCTTTTCATTTTACCAGAACGTATTGTTCTCGCTCACGAATGGATTCCAATTTCATCTTTTTCATTCTTTTAAAAAGAAAAAGAATACTATTTTAGTCATTTGATGTCAGGATCTTAAGTTGACAGAAAAACAGATTTTTAACAGGAAACTGCTTTTTTGCCAGTATGTATTAGCAATGCTTATAGTGTGTCTCCTATTTATACGAAATTAATAGTAATTATTATCCCTGGGGCTGGACCAGCACCTCAGATTTACTGGCCGAGGTGCGTGCAGAGTGGAGTGGAGCAGAAAGTGTCGCGCACCTTGTCCAGGCAGTCCAGGCTCTCCTGTCAGACCATTCAGTCCTGCAGAACCAGGATGACCCGGCTTTCCTGAAATTCCACGAGATCCCTTCAACCCCTGCACACAATGAGTTATTCCATTCAGTGAATCAATTATTGACCAAACAATTAGCTCGTTAGTAGGGATGCGCTGAACTTTACATTTCATTTTGAATGTTGGAACAGTGCTGACCCGTCAAAAGCCTAAACTGCAGTAATGCCGAGTTATAGACGACATATATATATATATATATCTGTTGGTATGCATCCACCCACCGAGGTTCCTCTGCCTCCAGGGTCTCCTCTGGGTCCCGGCTTCCCTCTCGGCCCTGCATCTCCCCACTGCCCTGGGTCGCCCTGGAACAGCACAGCACAGAATAGCATGGCTCCACATTCATAATGTGTTCGAAAATGTTTCTAATGTCAGGCGGTCTTCCACCTTCTCTCCTGACGCTGCAGTGAGGCCGGGCTCTCCCTGGAGGGAGGGAGGAGACGGAGAGACAGACCGAGACAGAGAGAGAGAGACAGACAGAGAGAGAGAGAGAGAGAGAGAGAGAGAGAGAGACAGACAGACAGAGAGACAGACAGATGGGTAAAAAACTGTTTTATTCATTTGAATAATTAAGTCACATGAAAGAAAGGTTTCCCCTCACCATCTCTCCTCCCGGTCCTCTGTTTCCTCTCACACCTTTATCACCCTGATGGAGAGAAATAAAATGAATTTTAAAAAAAGATTTGAAATAAGTGGTGTATATAACACAGCAACAAAGCCCTCGACATAAAATATTAAAAGAATCGAGATAAAGTGCCAAAGAAACACTTTATAAAGAAGACATTGAAATAAAATCAAAAATAGGTCGAGAGAATGTAAATAAAAACAAGCTAAAATAGAATAAAGCAGGTATAAAATAAAAATAACAGTTACAGAGCGGCGTGATTAATGGATAATTATTTGATTTAATAAAAAATAAACAGAAAAAGAAGACATGCAACGTAACTGTCACTCACCCTGAATCCTTTACCTCCCTTACTGCCCTGTAAACACACACACACACACTTAATGTCATATAATATACAATAGTATACAATATGTAAAGATGACTGACATGTCCAGGCATGTACATCATGTACATTTCGCCTTCGTCTGCATAAGGTCATGTGATATAGATTTAAGCAGGTAGGACGTGGAAACATGATCCAATTTATGGATGAACAGCAGGTTCATGAATGCACCTTTATCATGCCAGGAGTTCCTATGTCTCCATACAGGCCCCTCCAGCCTCGGCTGCCTTTCTCTCCCTGTGCAAACAAAGAATCACAGCATGTAAAGTGTGATGTCAGACTCACACGGGTATGTACATGCGTGTACTTACTCACAATAGTGATCCCAATGGGGGAGAAAGAGAACTTTAAATGTGGAAGACTTTATTACTCAGATTTGATTTGGCACGGATGGCCAATTTGTGACTTTTATATATTTTTTTTTTATTTATATATAAATACATTGCACACAATGGTTCAAATTATGATAATCAAAAGAGGAGTGGTTTTAAGCTCTAAGTCTGTTTTTTTATTTGTTTGCTGCATTTCTGACCATTTTTCATAATACCAAACGCTACAAAAAGCTTGTGGTTTTCAAGTGCTAAGTTCTGCAGTTTGCAGGACTTTACAGAAACCCTGAGAGCAAGTGAGAAAACAAAACTGGTGATCCCTTATTCAAGTCTGATCTAAAGGGTTTTCCCTCCCGTGTTAATGACTTAAGTTACTTTTCAGATGAAATAAAAAATTTTAAAAAAAAAGGTTATTGCTGACAGTGTGAAAATAAAAAAAAGTGTTTGTTGTTGTAATTCTCATTTCGGCCACAAGAGGCTGAAGTGCACAAATGCCAAATCTTTTTTTCCCCCGTTTCACAGAAGAAATTGTTTAGAGACATTAGTAAGATCATCCAGGTTATCTCAGGGTTTCCACAGACTCTACAAACAGAGTTTTTCATCTTATAAGTTGTCTTTAGATGAGAGACCGCTGTATGTCAGCGTTTGATAGACATGGAGAGTCCTTCTGTGACCTTTTGACCGGGCTGTCCCATGGCTCCCAGTGTTCCAGGTTCTGCCTCGGGAGCCCTCACACCAGGCCGGCCCTAAAATACAGACAGTGTGTCATGACTTTACATTTTATGACCTTTTGTTTTTCCTGTTTTTTTTTTTTTTTCTGGTTACACAGTTGCAGAACGATGGGATTGAATTCATTTGTGTGTGTGTGTATGATTACGAGTGTGTTACACTGCACCTTGGGTCCTCTGGGTCCTCTGCAGCCCTTTAAACATAAACACCATTAAAGTGTTAGTAATAAAAATAAAAAAATAAAAATAAAAAATCATATGAAAAACTGTTACAGTCGAGGAGTCTGGAAACAAGGACAGCCCACTGCTTTACATTACAAAAGAATAACCGATGTCCGTCATACCTTTTCCCCTCTCGGCCCTGTGACGTGTTCCGTTATATCAACCTGAAGAGTTAAATGCAAAACAGCAACATTTAGTTTTAAAGTAGGAGTGTATACATGCATATGTTTGAGCCCTTTTCCCCAAACGAGTTCACACAATGCTGATAAAACCATCGCCGCCGGGGAAATCTCCCCGCATTTGTCTGCGCGTGTGATGAGTTCAAGGAGGCAGGAAGTGGGGAGGGACCATAACGACGGAGCAGCAGCGAAGGAGTGTGGCTGGAGAAAAATCCTAAGAAGCGTCCAAGAAGTAGATGCTAGATGATCTCCACTGGTGTCGCTTTTCCTCGTTAGAGAGCGCCGACAGAAGAAAAGGCCGACTCGGATGTTGGGATTTGTAAAATACTAGTGCAGCGCCCGAGGGAGACGGGCAGCAGGGAGACGTTAGGAGCACACATCCAGTGTTTGTGTAGTTACTCTCACTGCCACAGGGGGAGACACATGATCTGTCTCAGCTTTAAGTCCTGCATTTAGACTCGTATGTTAACACATTTTAAATGTAAAGCCCCCGTGTGGAGGATTTGAAAAGTTCAGACACTGGCCCTGCTGAGCTGAACTTAAATGCACATTTGTGTGTGTGTGTGTGTGTGTGTCATCACCATCAGCTCTGCTTTCCGTTTGACTGTAGGAAACACAGGTGGTGGAGGTGGAGGAGGGAGGAAGATTTGACATTTTGGAGCAGACCACCTGCTGTCTCTGCTAGATAGAAATCCTGCAGACAGACAGACAGACAGAGAGACAGACAGAGAGAGAGACAGACAGAGAGAGACAGACAGAGAGAGAGAGAGACAGACAGAGAGAGAGACAGAGAGAGAGACAGAGACAGACAGAGAGACAGACAGACAGACAGACAGACAGACAGACAGAGAGAGAGACAGAGAGAGAAAGAGACAAACAGACAGAGAGAGAGAGACAGACAGTTGCTTCAAGGTTTTGAGTACTTATCAACCACAACATATTACACGAGTTGTTGTATCTGTTCCACAATCATGATGTAATTTTACTTCAGCTGATGCAGGTCAAACTTGCGGAAAATATTCCCACTTGAATCACAACCACTTCATAATTTCGAAAAATAATAAAACCAAGTCAGGGTTTTCTGCAGCTTTCTACAATTTAAGACTTTTTAAAACCTTTTAAAGACCACATAGTTAAATTTAATTCCCTTTTTTTTTTTTCATACGGGCAGAAGTATGAAGGAAAATGAGTGCACATTTGGTTGAGTCCTCTCTGCCCTCTGCAGCACCTGGCTGTGACGGGCTGCTTGTACTCACTGGTTGTGACGGAGGCAGCAGCCGGCTGGAGGCCGCTGAGCAAGGCAGTCCATCCCAAAACCAGCTGAGTCAGCATATTCCTGCAACAACAATCGGATGTTAAACATTTCAAACACTAAATATCCTCACGCCAGTAGCAACCCCCCCAACATCTAAATATCTACCGTAATTTCTGGACTATTCAGCGCATCTGAATATAAGCCGCACCCACTGAATTTTTAAAAAAATATGTATTTTGTACATAAATAAGCCGCACATGTCTATAAGCCGCAGGTGCCTACCGGTACATTGAAACAAATGAACTTTACACAGGCTTTAACGAAACACGGCTTGGAACAAAAATAAATAGGCCTTTACACGCCTTCAACTTGAAAGCTGCATCATATGCCTTTCTCCGTGTCTTTGCCATGATGAGGGTGACAACATGACCGTAATCAGAACCGTGACCATTCATAATGTCCGCTGTTCATAATGTCCGCTGTTCATAATGTCCGCTGTTCATAATGTCCGCTGCTGAAGACATTCCAACAACTAATAATGCAATTGAAGGTTGGCATAATGTTTTTAGAGGTTCATTTGGTACACTGAATGAAACACCGAGAAATTTCGTAAAAAAAGTTAATTACCGTAATGAATGGGAAGTTTGAGCGCGCTCGATTTACGTCACATTATGTGACGGTGCTCAGTTTTTTGGCGACATGAAGCTTGTGAAAGCGGGAAAAATCCATAAATCAGCCGCGTCATTGTATAAACTGCGAGGTTCAAAGTGTGGGAAAAAAGTAGCGGCTTATAGTCCGGAAATTACGGTACTCAATTCTTTAGTCGTTTTCCTTCCTTATTATTACCATCTAGTTATATTATTTATTTACACAAAAAAAAAAAATCATTTTTAATTTATTCAATATGTTATTAGAATTATGACTTCTTTTATTATTATTTTTTTGGGTTTAGTTTACTTTGTTATGCATCATGTAAAGGTTTGTACGTCGACTTGTTTTCTTCTGGTCTTTTCTCCTGATCTCATTGTATCACCTGTAAACTCACTGCCTCCAGATCTGACAGGTGTCGTTCATAAGCCCTCGCTTCAACACGTGAAATCAGACTCATCTAACCACTGACGATACATAAACACACCCTGCGTGGAAGAGAAGCGGCGGGTGGATCAAAGCATGCGTGACAAGTTACAACCTTTTGTATAACGGCGAGTTCTTCATCACAGATTTAGAACTTGTTCCATTCATTCTTTGATCAATAAATCCCCTGCAATCATCGGTGGAAGCTTTGCATGCACTGCAAAACAAAGATGACACGTCTCCTCTTCAAGCTTTACATCTCTATATTGTAAGAAGTAAAACGCTGTAAAGAGTCTGCGGTGGGGAGGTGGAAATGTCCCCAACTTCAGATGCAATTCCACTTGTTTAGTTTGTATATTTCAGTAAACTTTTTTGTTCCTGAAATAAGGCAGAAGACAAATGACTCTACTTATAGCTAAAAAGGTACCAGCAGATCTATAAATAATTTCTTTTCTTTTTTTTTTTAAATGCATATTTGCAATGAATTTACAATAAGGGATGAGACAAAAGAAAATGAACTCACTTGTGTTGAGAAAATAACAAAATCCTCAACATTAAGATGTTTGGGAAGCTGCAAACCCAAAAGATGGTGCAGCTCGAGATATTTATGCTGACACATAATCAATTCAAGTTTTATCGCGCTTGCCAGCTCCAACACACACTAATGCGTCTCACAGTTCATACATTGGAGGTTAAACCGACTCCGTGTTCACATGCATTGTAATCTGGGTTGAGTGTCTTACCTCAGTGTTCTCCGCGGCGCCGTGTGGCGGCTCCCGTCCTGCAGTGGAGACGTCTGTCGGAGCAGCTTCTCTTCCTGGTCATCGTCCAGCCCAATCTGCTATGCTTGCAAGCTGAGTCCGACTTATCTCGATAAACTGTGGAAATGCAACGCAGCCTCTGGCAGCGCTCTGCAGGAATAATCAGATAATTACTAACATTGAGCCAAAGAGAAGCCCCGCTCATCAGGCCGCGCTGCAAAGAGGATGAAACGGTGAAAGGAGTCAGTGGCACCTTCTGTCAGATTGTATTATATGATGATTACTGGGTTTCCATTTACGTTCTAGGCTCAGAGCCAAGTTCCTCATAGATCACGCAAATCAATGTAAATCAGTAAAAGCGGATTCAGAGTCCTCACAGTGAGGTCAACAGGAGAAACTGATATTATATATACATACAATGATGTCTGAGATATAGAGTGCTGTGGACACAAAACTGTTTTAAATACTGAAGAGCAACAGAGTAATAGAATTGAACTAAGAGGGTACAAAACACACATTTCACTGGTTTTCCTGAACCATAAATCTGAGCCAGAGTACAGTGTGTGCCATCGATGCACATTAGTGGTGCCGTGTGCCAATTAGAAACCCCCGTTACAAAATGGTTTCTCCAGGAGAAACAGCAGTTTAGTCTAAGAACCACCCTGATGATGGAAACCAGATTTCTCGTGTCACACAACACAAGTGGAGATCTGTGAAAATAAGATGTTAAACCTCCACTGCAGCTCAACAGGGAAACACAAAGAGGGAATTACTACCAAACCTTAAGTATCTTCAGATAAACACTTGGATACGCTTTCACGACAAGAAGATTTTGTCCCTCATCAGTTACATTTAAATCTCTAAGAAAGGGATCTTAATGCCATCATCACGGCTTAAACACTTCTGAATATTTGATTCTTGCCTGAACATTTTAAAGTGATTTAAGTATTATAAATTGGTATATCAATGCTTTTATATAAAAATTAAAAATAAATAAATAAAATTTTTAAAAAAGAGTTTGTTTTTAAAGATTACACCCAAATCCTCATACACAATTTATTTTAATGTATACGTCCCCAAACATGTATGGGTGGTCAACAATCTTTGCAAAAAAAAAAAAAAAAAAAAAAAAAAAAAGCTTTCAAATGTAATGAACTTAATAAAATCATCATAAGTTCAATCTTTATTTGTAGTTTTAAATGAGTCAATAAAAAGACAGAAGTGCAGACTGTTTACGACCATCTACACGATGCGTCGAGACTTTAAAAATGCAATAAGACGTTTAACTGAAAAAGAAAAAAAAAAAAAAAAAAAAAGGTAAAACAAACTAAGAAATTGTACAAAATATACAAGAGCACTGATGAGTTGAATTGTAAACAGCCTAAAGACAGGCACATGGAGGATTTAAATGAGAGAAAGCATATGTACAAAACTGGAACATCTTCTGGAGGAATAATACTTTTGCAGTCACACACAGGTGGGATAGAAGGAAAATGCCATCCATGTCGAGACAACTACTATTAAAAAATAAAAAGCTTAAAAAGTGTAGCCGTGCTTCCCTTTGAATGTTTCTTAAAATCGTATAAACTATCCAACAGCTCAACCTACAAATGAAAAAAAAAAAAACAAAAAAAAAAACAAACACTTTAAGCAGAGAAAAATGAGGTGAGACGAGGCATTCGGAGTTAAAAACCATAAAATCTTCCTTTGTCAAATGTCTTGATTTAACACGTCCAGGATAAAAAGGAAAAAGTTATCCTTTGTTGCAGATTCCTCTTGAATAGATCCGTCCTATTATGTGCCCTTCAACACCTGCATGTCTGTATGAGCAGAATTACGTGTCTTCAGGGTTTGCCATCAGTCTCGCTGAGGCGCGCCTGCAGCTCGACCACCACATTCCTCATCATGCCTCCCAACTGATCGTGCATCTGAACGAGCTGCTGCGGGGAGCAGTAACTGAGTTCTAGTGGCGTCATCCTGCAGGTCAGGGCCTCCACCTCCGACTGCAGCCGACCTTCAGGCCTCCGTTCTCCGCCCGGCGTGTAAGGGGTTCGGCTCCCGGGGACGTCTCGCTCCGGCCTCCCATCGGCAGGAACGGGCTCGTCCATCAGAGCTGTTGCTGCAAATAGAAAGACGACGTCGTTTACAAACTTAAAGGAATTTGAATTTCGAGAAATACTCATTTGTGGAGAGTTAAGAGAAGTTAGATAAGACACCATTTGTACGTCTATGAATGTAAATATGAAGCTACAGTAAGGAGATGGTTAGGTTTAATAAAGAATGGACAAACGGGGAAACTGCTTTTTGTACCAATTAAACAAATAAGATATAACATGTAAATAAGCTTAAATCTACACTTAGTTTCAGTTTTTAAATAAAGTTACTGCGACTATATCCTGACAGTAGTGCATGTGACAGATAGTCTTAAAAAATAAAAATCATGTTCCTAATGGCACCTGCAAGATTCTAGCGTGCCCGAAGGAAAACCACCAATCAGAGCGGAGTCTCTAACTCAGTGACCATCACTGCTCGTGAACTCTGATCCAACCGTCAATTAGGCAGCGCTGATTCGATATGAATCAAGATGCTGTTACTTCAGTGTAGATTTCTCGCCTCAAATGTTTTCAGAAACCCTTGTGTACAGTTTAGCCGCCATGTTTTTTAAAATTTATTTATTTATTTTCTTTTTAAACAGCAAGAGCCTGGATTCATATTTGATCAGCGCAGCTTAGTCAGTGATTGACACTACGGTACAGACTCCCCTTTTTCACACATCGTCCCTCTCATGCACGACAGTCAGGAAATAGTGACAGTTTCAGAAAATGCGGCAAACTCATTTTAAATAGTAGCTTTAAGTGGTGCATTTCTGCAGTAATGTTGCATAAACTGGTCACTTACAAGTCCCTCTTTTTCCACACATGTATATAGTGCTATGTTTTACTTTAATTCCGTCTTCCCATCTTATCTTTGCGGAGACCAACACGTCATTGAGCCCCCCCCTCCTTTGTTAACCTGCAGACGACTAATAAAGTAAAACTAAACTTCTGGTAGGCAGATTTTGTGAACCTCCAGACAGATCAGGGCTAACCGTTACACCCTATTTGCAGCCCTAATGCTAAGCTAACTAGCTACTGATTGCAGCTTCAGTGAAAGTAGATTTTATGGTAATAATGATAATAAATGCATTTCAAAATTGAATTACAATTGGCCAGTGGCACACAATGTGTTGGCATCCTCGTCACCTCTGTATATAAACGACGCTCGCTCAGAGAGTTGTTACACACCTAGAGTCTCTCCGGAGGTCTTATCCTCCTCGTCCTGGTTTTGAGGAGCACTGGTCTCCTCCAGTTCAGAGGTCATCATCTCCATTTCATCGAAACTCTTCAACTCATCCACACCGCGTCCTTTACGCTAGAAGAGAATTGTTACAAGAATGTCACCTTTATGTTTTCTTTTTGTTAAGCATGTCTATCTCGATTCTGTTGCAGCCCTTCCAAAATCACCTGTTGTTCATAGTTTTTTAGTGCCTTTTTGACATTGGAGATCTTCGGGGAGCGAATTGGCAAAGTCTTAATTTCGTTAGGAGTAAGAGCACTGAGGTCTCCGACGGTTTTTATGTTTCTGGCTCGAACAAGCTGCCCAAAACCACGAGACCTAGGAGGAGAAACAACAGCAGTAACAAATGGATGCACCGGATGAGATAGTAGATCTAAAACAAAAAAAGGAAAAACATCTGCTGTACTCACCACATGTTGGAGGATATCTGCGGCAGCACTGCTTCCACGGGAGCTGAGCAGCCGACCAGGGCAGGGTAGATGCAGTCTTTGGAGACAGGCCGCGGCTCTTGACTCATTTCGGAAATCTTGGAGACGGGGGGGGGGGAGGTTTGCATCGACCATTAGGACAAATAACCTCCAACCGTGAACCAAAAAGCTGCACCAATATTTCTAGATTGAAACTGAATCAAACGAGAATGTGTATATTGGAGCGTTTCTTGCAATGATGCGCCCACAGAGAGAATTATCATCCAGCTCTGCATTGCCATGGAGCTTAGCCACCCACTCACCATTTTGGGTTTTACGACACATTTTAAAAAGGGAAAGTTGACAAATTCAGTTCATTTTTCATTTATGTGCATACCAGGCATTTCTTGGAGCTCTTGTATCCTGGACTGTGCAGATTTCGGGGGCTAAGGATCAGCAGGCCCTTTGTTGGAGTAGTGACGTACTACAATAAAAAAAAGGGAAGCAGAAGGGTGTCATGTTACATCAAATTTTGTTTCACGCGGAGCAGAAATATGGCATTAGGAACAACGCGAGCCTCGTTCATACCTTCGGCTGTGGGATGCTGCTCGCTTTGGATCTTCTGGGGGAGCTGGTTCTGATAGCAGGGCTGCGACGGTCAATATCGTCGGCCAACTCCTGATGTTGGATTGGATTAGCAAAAGACACGCGCCTCAACTGCAAAGTTCAAGGAGAAAATAAAAGTTACTTTTAGCCACATTACAAACTAATGTTACAAGTGCAATTTCTGTCCCTTACTTTGACGAGAGGTGAGGGAGTCTCGTCCTCCAGCGGCCTCTTCATGCCCTTCTTAAGAATACTGGTGGATGGGGAGGCTGAAGGAGACCAGGTTCCTCTGGTCCTGCCACTGCTGGGGCTTTGGCCGACATCTTCCCCCATTAAAGCCTCCAGGTCTTTCTGCTTCGCCGGAGAAACGTCAAGCAGAGCTGCATCAGCCAGAGCTGCATCCAAATTTGCAACAACGTTGTTCTCATCGTTGTCGGCCTGAGTTTCCTCTTCGTCCTGACGCTCCACAATCTGCGTTGGGTCCTCTTTATCGCCCTCCTGTAGAGGTTCGATGTCATCTTCGGCACTGGCCTCTGTGTGCTGGTTCGTCGATTCGCCTTCTTTGTTGGAGGCAGACTGTTCCTCCTCCTTTGACAAATCCTCTACGACATTTGGACACTCCGGGTTTTGTCCAAAGGAGGTACTGCGACTGTCTTCAGGAACAACCGGATGTTCTCGGTGGTTTGAATCGGAAACACCTTCTTGGTGTTCTGTAACATCGACCTGCAGTTTTTCTATTGAACCATCAGGGGGTGGCAGTGTATCAACAGATGACGGGTCACAGGGCAGCTCTTCCTGAGTCTGTTCAGTACTGATCACAACCGACTCAGGCATGTCAGCAGATGGCGAGTCCCCAGTGTCATTTTCCTCTGAGGAGGTATTCTCAGTATCTTGCGTTTGCTCCTCGCGAGGTGACGCACTGAGCGATTTGTTCTCCTTTGTGTCGTCTGTTTTCTCTACAACAGCCTCTACCTCCATTGGTGATTCTGGGTTACTTTGCTCCTCCGTGTCACGTGTAACCTGGAGCATTTCAGGACCCTGCGAATCTTGCGATTTCTGTGAAACCTCTAAATTCGTTGTAGCTTCTATACTTTGTGAATCTGCCTTTTGAGAATGATCAGAATCATCCTTTACTATATTGTTATTAATTTTTTCGAGAGGACTTTGAAGAGACGCTCGCGTTTTCCTTCCTCTCTTTTTGGGCATTGGGGGACTTTCTTTGGCCTCCATGGATTCAGACTCTGAGGACTCTATACTGGCTACTGGCAACGCTTGAGAAGATCTTCGTCTTGCGTATCTGGCCCTGCCTTGGGAGGACCCTGTTGATCCTGCAGTATCTAATGATGGAGAACTCTCTGTGGTTGAGCTCAAACTCGACTTTGACTGCTCCTCTATTACTTTGCTCTTTCTGGTCCTACCTCCAATTCTGGCCTCTGGCTGACTGATGGCTGACAATGCTGCCTGAGAATTGGACTGACTCTGCCTTCCTGATGAATCTTTATTTTCACTTTTATTTTCAGACTCTGTTGCCTCAGATGATGACTTGCTTCTTCTGGATCTGCGCAGAGACTGGCTATTAGTAGATGAGGGTGTGATCACCTGAGAGTCCTCTTGACTAAGTTCGTCATCAGTGCCTCCACTTGTCTTGAGTTTGTCTTTGACCTCTGATTTATTCGCCAACTTGTTTGTCGAGATTGTTCCATCTTGGGACTTGTCAGCAGTCGGAGGAGAAGAGATTATCTGAGAATCTTTTTTCTTGTCAGTCTTTTCTATAAACTCAGACTCTTGGGATTGGCCACCGGTTTGAGAATCTTTCTCCACCTTATCACCATCTTTTTCAGTCTGTTTTACAATCTCAAACTCTTGGGATTTGCTACTTGTTTGAGAGGAAGGAGTGATCATTTGAGAATCTTTCTTTGGCTTACCATCATCAACCTTTTTGACATGTTCTACAAGTTCATGTGTGGCAGTTTGGGTGGACTCTTCTTTGTCAGGCAAAACATTTTTCTCCATTCCACCCTCCTCCTTGGTTTCCAATGATGCTTTGCTCCGCCGTCTTTGCCTACCCTGTGACTGGCTTTCGTAATCGGATTGCAGGTCAGATTGGCTGGACTCGTGCGCTCTGGTGCTTTTCCTTCCAGGTTCAGGTTTATCAAGGATGTCCTCTGAATTGCTGAACAGTTTGATCTTCTTGTGTGCTTTACCCTGAGAGTTGCTTTGGCTTGACTCACTCTTGTCCCTCCGAGCCCTCGTTCGTAATCTGCCACTGTCCTCCTCAGCAGCCTGCTTACTCCTCGTGTTTGGTCTGCTTTGTGTCGAGCTCGACTTTGAAGAATCACTTTTAGGTTCCTCTCCTGAACGTCTCTTTTTCAAAGGCGTGTATTTCTCGTCACGTTCCTCAGGGTCCTCTCCAGGC
>CALSCE010010700.1:184889-206788 GCA_943593645.1 Bovichtus variegatus
AGTTGAGGTCAACAGTGTTCCATCCCTGCTGTAAACAGCTTGGATGGGAGATTTCCCATCGTACTTAAACGTTATATACACATGATAAACATCTTTTGCAGCACTCTATTTTAAAGAAATATTATTGCCAGTGATGAAATATCTGGAAAAACACCTGGTAAATAAAATGACTGTCCCTCCTGTTTATAAATGTGCCAACACAAACCGAGACTAGTAAACACTTCTACAAATCTAAATCTCTTAAATGTTGCTTTTTAGTGTGTAAAATACATTTCCGCCTCTAATATATGCCTCAACATTTTGTCTTTGTAATCAAACGACTAAATCTATGTTTCCGTCACAGACCGTCAAGCATTAAAAAAAAAAAAAAAACAATATAATGAGCAACATAATTAATTAGTTACAGCAGCAGGCTGGAACTATCGAGAAAAAAAAAAAAAAAAAAAAAAACATTAACATCATTAATCTAAATAAATACATGGACAAATTAACACATCTAAATGGTAACAATTATGTTAATGTTGTATTAATATTCATATTATTGTGTACTTAATTTTGATGCTTTGTTAACCTTAATACCAATAAAGCCCCTTTGAATTTAATTGAAAATTGTATGCATGCATGTTAACTTATTTAGGAACTTTTTTGTCTTTTTGAGACTCAAACCAGAGACAAAGTGTCACATGTCAGCGTTTTAAACTTTTAGGTCTCGAGACCTCGTGTGGGACCATCCAGTCATTATCCATCATGTTTGATGGATAATTCATTTCATTTCATTTCATTTCATTAGCAGTTCTGTAGTGGAAATTCTTTATATATAAAAAAAAACAGGAAAAAAAAACAAAAAAAAAAAAAAACAGAATTTTGTCTGATGCCGTCGAGACAAGATCTTTAGTGCAACTCAACACGTCCCTCAGAAAACCTGGTCTGGTAAACTCACAGATATGGGCTTGGAGGTCTTCGGGGAGCTTCTGTCCCTCAGTTCCGCAGCCTTCCCCAGCAGAGAGTCCCTCTTGCCCACAGATAATGGCATCCCGCTGAGTTTCGTCTCCAACTGGGAACCCTCGCTCTTAAAAATAAAAAAACGCAAAACAAGATCAGCCTCAAATAACAGCACGAGAACAAATAGCAGTGAATAAAGCTGAAATCGCAACTCAAAAAAATATATATAAAAGCAACTCACTGAATACTGTCCACTGAGCTCATCAGGAACACAGACAATCTCAAAGCCAGGAAGGATGATCGGGGTCTTCTGCTTCACTTGGCTCAATATCGGTCTGTGTAAGGCAGATGGAAACATTGATAAGACTGTGAGCTGTGTTGCAGCGTCGTCGCACAGATAAGCAGGAGTCTCATTTTACTTCTCACACGACGCTGGTAACGACAGCTGACGATGGCGGAGGATTTAATGTCGAAGGGAAAAGGAAAAAGTGCCTTTTTGCCAATATTTGGGATTTAAATCCAACGGCAACAGAAAACCTGATGATAACGTTTATAAGCAATCTGTAAACTTAGTCTGTAGAAGGCGGCAGCATCTCGGGGCACACACACACACACACACACACACACACACACAGTCAAGCGCACCACAAGAACGAGGCTGCCAAAAAGGCCCCGCAGCGAAAGCTCGATCCAAGAGGCCGGCCACACGGGCATCCAACACTAATATCTTTCCTTGTAAAACGTCCGGTGTAAATCAGTATTAACCCTCACTGTGGCAGCCCAACATTGCAGATATTAAATGTGACCTGAAGATTTTTCACCTCATCTCGTCGGGGTAAGTGAGGCTGACGGAGTTGCCGAAGGTGGAGTTCCAGAAGTGGGCGACTGAGGTGCGCAGCTGCTTGTTCTTGTGCGGAAACAACACGCAGAGCAGAGGAGAAAGCAGGGCCAGGAGGTCATCGCTGTACACCAAAGTGGCGCGGGTCTGCAGGCAGCCCAGAACATCACTGACAAGCTTCTCCAACTGAAAAAAGGAAACGCAGACAGTTACAATGCTTAGAAGTAAAAATAAACACTTTATAACCATGTACCCATTTGACAAAAAGAGCCCACCTTTCCCAGAAGCTGTGAGGAGAATCTGGACGGCTCACTGGCTGCTTGTTTGTAGAGGAGCGCGAGAGGTGGAACCAGAGAAGACAGAGCCTCCTGGACAGTGTTGGCGAGAGCGAGGTTGGTGAAGAGAGCAGACAGGATGGAGACCAGGGCGAGTCCTGTGGCGTCAGAGGACGCCTCGGAGCCCTCCACATAAACCTGGAGACAGTGGAGCAGCAGGGACTGGAAGGTGGACAGATTCCCCAGGACCTTGTTCCTCTTTTTCATCCAGTTTACTGGAGTGTGCGGAGCTGGAAGAAACAAGAGTGAATACAGATTAAATTCTCCATTTAATCCCAAATGTGAAGACTGAAAGGAGGATAGTTGAATGTTCTTACACTTCAGCTTTTGCTGAAACTGAGGAGTGTACGGCGAGAAGTCCACACACTCGACCATGACTTGGAGGATACTGGCAACAGCATCTAATGTTGAAGGAACCTGGAGGATCAGACAGCAGATGCATGTTAAAAGTGGTGGAAATATTTTTCTTTAAATTTGCTTTGAGAACAACCCTGATTTAAGCGCAACCATCATGTTTAAAAAATAAATAAATAAAAAATATTATTATTATTATTATTATTATTATACTTAAAAAGGTTCATTTTGTCTTTTGTTTATTCAAACCAAAAGATAATTTTTCAAATGTTATTTATTTAAACATTATTTTGAAAAACACTTTAATGTAATAATTTCAAAAACTAATTCTGACAATACAAAAAAAACTAAATTACATAAGAGCCAATTCATTTATTTTATTATGAAGTAAAAGCTAATATGTTCCAACTGCTGCTATTTCCAGAACCATCTATTAACTAATGCATTATACGCAACACAAAGGCTATTAAGAGCTAAATAAACGGCCTGAAGATTAATAACCTTTATTTACTCATGTTGGCACAAGGTGGTGATAACTGTATGCATTTTATTATTATTTCACATTTTAAAAAAAGTATTAAAAAAGCAACTTCATGCACCAGTTACCATTTTTTCCCCCTCAAATATTTTCTTAACTTCCTTGATCACAACTGTTGATGCTTTTCAGGCTGGCAGAGAACTCTGTACACATCACCGTGGTTACCGTTGCTTCCTCTACTCACCATCAGAGCGTCTCGGTCTACTGCAGCAGCCATCTTTACGCAGAGCTCCTCGCAGCAGATGTTCTCCTCAGCTGTGACCACCAGCGCAGAGCAGCGGGCGAACACTTGGTACAGCTTGGACCACGACGAGAGCATTGACTTCTGGGCCACCTGAACAACACACACGGGTCAGAATCACCTTTTGGTTAAAAGGCAAGAAGGAAGGATTCATTGGTCTTTTTAGGGACCAACAGCGGTTAAAAAGTATGATATTTATGTAGGTAAAATAAAAAAGGATAAACGGACCTGCTGCAGTGGAGTGCCAGGGAGTAGGTGTGTGACGGGGAACAACAAGGCAGAGTGCATGGCGCCGAAGTTGTGCTCCAGAGCGTCACCTTGGTTGACTTCATTGGACTGTAAAAATAAGAGACGACATCGAGTTAACTGAAGCTCATCGAGTGCTCTGCTGGCATAATCACAAAGGCCGTCACAGGAAACGCATCATCTGACAGCGAAGCAGCTTCTCGCATGATCACAGCATCAAGTTCTGCCATCGTCGTTTTATTCTTCCCTGACAAATGACTACTGCAATGTTATTTATGCAATAATTCAGGTAAAAAAATTTTTTTTAATAATTAACAATTATGTAATATACATTATTTAGTTACATCTCATCATTTGCGTAAACATTTGTGCTGGAAGAAAAAAAAAAAAGTGATAAATAAAAAAAAATATCTAGATATCTATATATCCATCTATATATCTAGAAAATCTAGAAATCAGCAAAAAAGTGCAAGATGCTCACACAGCTGGTTCCTGTTTTATCGCGTGTGCTGCACAGCGGTATACTCCTCAAAGCAGGAATAAAACTTAATATATATTTTATGTTCTGATGTTTTCCATCCCTTCTTGCTGCGAATCATTTCAATAAAAGGCACTAAATGACCAGTCGGCCATCAGTCAATGCGTCTCTTCCTACCTGTGTGATAGTGTCGGTAAGCGGGCTGACCATCACGCTCCACATCCTCCACAGCTGCTCCTTGTTCTGCACAGACCCGGCGCTGCGTCTGATGGCGCCCAGCACCGCCTCCCCAAATGCCAGAGGGGACGTGGGGCCCGACAGGCCGCAGCCCACCAGCGTTTGAAGGCACTGAAAAAACCTGCAGACGGAAAGACATCAAGAAAACACTCCTAAATGGAATAAAGTGTGTTTTACATTCATACATCTCCAATACACAAAATATGAAAAATGTTTTATATACCTTAGTTATATAAAAGTTAAGTTATTAATAATTAAAAGTTATTGGCTGGGACAATATGTATTTTTTCAATCAATATAACTGAACACAAATCTGTGCGTTTGTTTATTTTAATTAAATTGGAAAAAGCACACATATTGGCAGATTAATTCAAACTCCTCCTCCCATTATTTATGATTAAAGAGAGAAAGAAATTCTGTTCTTTGCATGTTGCACTTACATTGGTTTTGATATTATATTATATTATATATTATATTATTGATATCAATACTGGTTTGACTTATTTGAAGCTCGTGTTCTGCACTTAAAAAGATGCCACCTATTTGAAGCTCATGTACTTGCAGGATTCTTAATGTTCGGAGCTTTATCCTCATTATTGTTTGCACTTATTGTAAAGTCGCTTTGGACAAAAGCGTCGTCATAAATTACATTACATTTAATTTAGATAACACTTTAGATAACTCAGGTTAAATAACATGCGAACTGTATATTAAGTGGAAACATCACTAAAACATTAAATTATGACGGCAACCAGGTTTCAGTCCTGAAGTGAAAAACTGTAATACAACGAAATTGGAAATGCCACATTAGCAGACTTTTTAAGTATTGTAAACGTGACTGAACACCTAGAACCATAGTAACAACTTATGTTTCGCACGACATTACCGGCTAATTTAGCGGTTAATGATTTGAACTTCAACTTTTCCAGATTGTAAACTGCAAGGTAACCGTGGATCTTTGAGCACAGATTAAACATAAATAAATAATAAAAACAGACAAACCTCTCGTCCTCTACGTAGGCTGACAGCATGCTGCCGTTGTAGAGGAGCAGAACGAGGAACAGAGCCGGTGTTCCCTGAGGAATGAAATGCTCATTTTAACCTCGTACTCGTCACTAGCGTCGCCATGAATACTGAACATGAAGATTTGCTCAAGAGAGGAGAAAGCATCACTCACATTCAGCACATCCATCTTGCCCACTTGATAGGAGGCAGAGCCGAGAACTTTCGGAGGAATCCCTTTCAGTGTGGCCTCCAACAGAATCTGAGGTTGAATATTGAAACGGTGGAATGGAGCAGATGTTTGGATTTTTAGCCATTTAAAAACTAAGAGGAATCAAACTAAAATATAGTGAAACCCGTCGGTTTAAAGCAGCCAGACGAGAAGAACAAGAGTCCCTGAAACAGTAAATCAATAAAAAAAAAAACAGTCACCTTTCTCAACTTTTTTAAAGTTTTTCTAAAAAAAACGTGGAATGTATTTGGTCTTTAAATATAGGCTTAATCAACAAAAGATGACTTTAAAAAATAAAAAAATTACAGGCCTGTAGTGCATTATTAAATACTACCTGTGCGTAATGTGTTCACAATGCTGCCTATAAAAAATTATTATATACACAAATTTAAATGGAGGTGCGATTTTCAAATGAATAAATACATTTATTCTGTGTGTATCCGAGTTTCAGCGAGTTACATGAAAGATGAAGGTTCTCGGTCGTCTTACCAGAACTTTGTCTGCAGGCACAGCTTCGGAGGCGACGACGCTCTGCAGCGCCTGAAGCATCAGAGTCAGCACTTCGCCGCCGTGACGCTCCTTCTTACAGCCTACTGACGGAAGGGGGTGAGATTAAACTCGTCAAGGAGCAAAATGCAAACAAATGCAGACAAATCTTTTTAGGCTTTGCTTGAGACAAAGGAAATGCGTCTAGTTTAAGAGAAGAGGGTCATCATTGGGGACGAACCCCTCAGTGTTTCTCTCTCTTCACGGCAGTCCAGACCACGAGGATCTGACCGCTCCGACCTAAACTGATGTGACAGTGCGAGTGGGTCGGAGAGGAGACGAGGACGAAGGCTCGCTGGTCCTCCTCCCGGATGACAGCCCAGACCCAATCAGAGTGCTCTATGTGGCGCCGAGAGGCGGGAACCACGACTTTAAGATCCCCACACTGCTGAGCAGCAGCCACAATGACAGTACACATGGTTCTTTATTAAAAAGAAGCTCTAAACTTTATTAGAATGATAATGTATTTTCACAATAGCCTTATTACTTTCTACACGTTTTATTTGATTCGAATGAAAATGCGATAATCCAATGTGCATTTTTCGTATTCACATTATTTAAATGGTTAGAAAATTGCATATTAATTGTGACTTAAATAAAGCTTACAAAAATGGAAAATTAAAGAAGTCAATTATATTGCATTTAAATTTTTCAAATTTGAATTAACATTTGCACTGTACAGCTGGGCACAACTTTTAAAATTAAATGTCGCAGCTTTTCCATTTAAATATGGTCATACAATGCCAATATGGGTATTAAAAAAAAAAAAAAATGCAAATTGGATTAATGAGTTTTCATTTTAATTTAAATAACATACCTGTGGAAAACTAACGCTATTGTGGAATTACAGTTTCAAGTTGATAATGAAGGCTTCCATAGTTGGTCTTGAGGTAATAAAAGCCACAACACACAGAAGAGAAGAAATAAAAGCTCTGCAAATGTCTTTAGCATCTAAAATCAATTATTTTAAAAATACATTTAAAAGAAAAAAAGGAACTTGTGGCATCAAAGGCTCCTTGTCAAATATTACAGTAGATTCTCGGAGCATGTTTAGAAAAGTCACTGAAAGACATAAAAAGCAAAAAGAGGACGAGCCTTCTGTGCTTTAAAGTGTTCCAATGACAAACATATTTCCAGAAACTGATTGGAAACGTAAGTAACATCATAACTGTGCAGGTTTAGTGAGAGAGCAGAAAAAATGAAGAGCGTTTGCATTTGAAAAGAAATTTAAAAGAAAGTTGCATTTGCAATTCTTTGGCACTTACCGGAGTCTATGGATAAGTTGACAAACCGGACAAGACTCGTCCATACGATGGACAAAAGAGCATCTGTAGAAGAGACGGTAACCGTGAGTTTAGATGCACTCAGGTAAGGCAGGAAATCAAACAAATAAAAACAATACTTTGAGTTGCAGCTGATCAGCAATAACCAGGTCTTTCATATATCCTGAGATATGAAGGTCTTTTATGAGATTTATTTATACATTAAACGTGTTTACGAGGAAATATCTTTTCTCTCATCCCTCTGCAGTAGTGACGTCATGATGCTCAAATTCATAACTTTGATATAATACCAGGAAAATATTGATATTCTATATCATTATCAATACTACGGGGAAAGTTTGACACAAGATTGGAGAGCATAACATTTTGGATATTTATAAAAAAATAAAATATAAACAAGGCTATAAGCTGACGACAAATTGTAATTACTGTTGCGAAAACTATTTTACATAAATTAAAACAATATTCTTCTCGAGGTAGTGCACATGTTTAAAAGGCAATACATTGCAAGTAAAAACACGCACGTCTTCTCGTTACTCATCTCAATCGCTCCAGTTTAATATAATAATTGAGGTTTTTTTTGCAGAGCTTCTGTTTGTCAAAGAAAAGAGCGCGAGACAACTCACTGTCGGAGAGAAGAGAGCGAGAAAACACAGCCGGTACCGGTGTCTCCAAAGAGAAGAAAAGAAGTTCTGAAACCGTTTAAATATTAAAAGTTTACATGGAGCTCTGGACAATAAAACTGGCCTCAGTGATCGACGTTCTGCCAAATGTTGACAGGAGGTGGAGAGGGGATTACATTTAACAGTTATAAAATAAAATAAACCTAATTTTACACAAATTAAAAAAAGATTTAAAAAGATTTATTCGGTGGTGAATAAAAAAATAAAAACTCAATCCAGTAAAGCGGTGACATTTACCTGGAGCGTCTTTGCCGATGTTGATGAATCCGTCTCTGATGTGGGAGGTGAGCACCGCAGCGTGTTTGGTGAAAGAAGAAGCCCCCGAGAGGAGCGGGTGGTTCAGGGGCTCTGGAAAGAAGAAAGCATCTGGCTCATATGGGAAACGTGTTGAATTGAACTGCAGTTTTTTTTATTCTCTACCCAACGGACGCTCTATGTTGAACATCTGACCAGTCAGAAGATGATGAGACTGGATTTCCATTAGTTTTTTCCTCATTAGTCTTTCAAAATCAAACTTTCATTCAACATGGAAGCTGTAGTAGTGATTGATAGCAGTTAAAGTTTTAAGAGTAGGTCAAGGAGCAATTTGTGTAGCTGCCACACTCTGACTGGCACGGGTGTGTTTCCAGAGAGATTCAGACGTCTAGTAAAGGCTGATCAAAATGTTTCCCGACCATTAACTGGATATTCATTCATAGTGTAAGAAACACTTTTTCCTACGTTGCCGTCCTTGTTTTTTTTTTGTTGGCAACTACATTTACAACATCTTCTGCAAATGTGTCTGTGCAAGAACCATTATTAAAGAAAAAAAGAAAAAAAAAAAAGAAATGTGGCCTGTGGAGTTGCATTCAGTATTTCTCATAAACGCATTGTATGCATCATTGTCCTCCCACTTCTTAAAAAATGTTTTATATTAATAATAATAATAATGTGGTGCTCTGACAGACCACTCCATTCTACAACCTTACTTCGTACACGTAATAATGCGTGGCTGCGACTCTCACCAAGACTCAGGATGAGTTTGTTCTTTGCTGCTGCGGCGATAACCTCTGGTCCCAGAAAATAGTGAAGCAACATCTCGAGGCCGAGCAGCTGGATGGAGGGGAAGGTGGAGGGAGTGTTGGCGCTGGAGTTCAGGCTCAACCGAGACGTATTGGCTGAGCTGTTGAAGCCTGCAGTGCCTGCAGTGGGACAAAAAAAAACAAAAAACTAATGCTGAGCTTCATCAAGGTTGTTGTGCACTCTGAGTTAACTTCAGTCTTTGGGCCTGGGTGGAGGTGGGGTGGATGTGTAAACGTACCGGTCTTGGGTGCGCCAGGTGTGACGGCACCGTTTTGACTGACCGGTCTAGAAGGAGTGCCTGGGACTGAGGGGGACTCTGATCCGATGGTGCATTGGAGCAGAGGAACAGAAACCTGGAGAGAGAAATACTGTTCACTCACACTGTGATGTGCAATACAAACTGACCACCAATACATATCATATCCTCAGATCATAAACTAAAAATCTATAGATTTCATGAGGTCAAATGTGACTTTTGAATTTATCATAAATAAAAGAAAAAGCAATCACATCAACAATTGGAAATCGAAAGCAGATGTGATGAAAACGTTACATATTTTATGCATATTACAATTTAAATGATTTTTTTCAATGATTCGTTTTTTTTTTTTATTATTTTTGAGTACAAGCAGAGTGGAAACGAGGCAAGAGAGCCGGGTATAATGTAAAAGAAAAAGGTCCCAAACAAAGATCATAGCTATGGGGATTATGTGTTGGGGTCTGAGCGCCGTCAAAATGCGTGTGACCTACACTCAATGCTGTGCCTGAACGCATCGTAGACAGTCGGCTGCTCTGCTTCGCTCCCTCCTTACTGAGCAACATGTACTTTATGTGCCTCACAGCTGTAATGCTGCATTTACGTTTATTGTCTGCAAAACACTTTGCAAACATTATTTTGTTTTTAAAAAAGTGCAGTAAAAATAAACGGTTATTATTTTGACTTTTTGTCCTGCTCTGAATTTGCATCGACTGAAGTGAAGTGTCTTGATATTTGCATCAAAAGAAGCACTATCAAAAACAGCAGTTAAAGCATCTTTTAGAAAAACACTTTAAAAAGACAACACTTTTGGGATTTTCTTTGGAGCGCTATCGCAGAATCAAGAATCCCTTAGTGAAATAAGTACAATCACTGCCAACCAGCTAACCGCGAGGAGCCCGGAGCATATAAATTCTTATTATAAACCAGTCGTAGAGATGTTGAACAGACTGTGGGATCTATGTCTCGTGTTTTGCTGGTGCAAGTGAGGAAGAGAAAGGAGCCGCTCCAACCTGATCAAAGTTGGGTGCCAGGTTGGGCCCAAGTTGGACCACCAGGTACCACCAGACCTCCACCTTGGTGAGCATCAGGACCTCCGTCCGGACATTGATGGATGCGAGGGGCTGCATCAGGAGCTTCATACGCTTCCCACTGCACAGGATGTCTTCAGGATTGACGGGTAAGAAAGTCAAAAGTCAGCCATGGAGACGGTGCGGAGCTCAAAAACAGGATCAGTTTGAGGAAATAAAAACTGGGACCAGAGAGTCGGTGGCTCACCTGGATTAAGGGCAAAGTTATCTATGAGGCTCTTCCAGGCAATGAAGGCAATCTTCTTGATGGCGGGAGATGAGTTGCGGAAACCGAGTTCCTCCAGATGCAGCAGAGAGTTGATGAAGGGACCGCCTCTGTGCAGCAACTGTGCAGGAAAAACATTTAAATGTGTGACGTGAACAGCTGAAGAAACGATGTCCTTTGCAAATGAAAACATCTAATAACGGTCAGAACTTTTAGTTCATTTAAGAAGCAGGTCTTGGTTATCTACTTGTAAACTGCACTGCATGTTGG
The DNA here is from genome assembly GCA_943593645.1 of Bovichtus variegatus. Classification (NCBI taxonomy): domain Eukaryota; kingdom Metazoa; phylum Chordata; class Actinopteri; order Perciformes; family Bovichtidae; genus Bovichtus; species Bovichtus variegatus. The sequence continues at coordinate 195,729 of CALSCE010010700.1, forward strand.
ACAGAGTATGAATTGGATCTCAACTAGCGCCGAGACGAAATTAATTTGATTGACAGAAACTTAATCTGCAGCTATTTTTAATGTTAACGCAAAAATGCAGAAAATCCACTACTTCCAGACTCTAAATTGTGAAGATTTGCCTTTTTTTTTTATTTCTTTTTTTTTTTAGAAATGATAGCCCATTGGTCAGATATATTAGTATTATATTATATTATTAGTTATGTAGCAGAGTCAAACTCAATGTTATATTGTCATGATATACCTGCACAATTAGTCATAAGTTGAACTACATCAAAAGCAGTAAAAGTTTATACATGCTTGACAGATAAAAATAGCTCCGATTTAAAAGCCCAATCTGTGACCTGAATATAAACAACCACTAAACCAAAGCTGAAAATGTTTCTGCTGCTCTAAAAAGTTTCTAGTGAGTTTAATGTGCCTCAATATAAATTCACATTCCTTTAGGGACATTATGAATTTGTAGAAGAAAAACAAAAGGCCCGTTCTTCTACATGGAACACGTCCAGTCACACATTAATATACTAATATTTCAGAAACAGAACATGCATGTACTTTACCTTCCCGAGCAGTTTCACAAATAAGGGCCAGAGCTTCAGCACGTTGGTTTCATTCTTGGACATGAAAAGCTTCTGGAGCTCTGGGATCAGTTTCTGTGAAGACGAATGGAGACACGTCAGCAGAGTCACGGACACTGCTCAACTCCTCTTCCATACTACGAAGGCTGGCAGTAAGTGAATCCTGCATCTTGAATATTCCTATATTCTCATGAATATCAACAATTTGGCTGAATATTTCCAGTCCATTTCGACACATCCCACAAGGTACAAAGAAATAACTATTCAGCACCGTTCCCGGCACACAGAGAGACTCACTGTGGACATCATTGGTTCGATGATACCGGCCACCTCCATCTGTTTTTCCAGGAGAAGAGGCATGCCCATCTCCAAGGCAGCTGCGGCCCGTAGACGCACTTTGGAGGCCGAGTGGACCACCAGTGGGATGATGAGCTTCGCCCACCGCAGCGCTCCATCACCCATCTGGGCCGGCACTTGCTCCAGCATCCTATAAAAGTTTTTTAAAAAAATTAAAACCACCAGGAAAAATTAGAACCAACTTTTGTAAATCACAATCAGGGTTTCAGATTTGTTCCATTTGGCATGTTTAATATTAGTCCACAACTAATAAGGATGGAGACTTGTAACAACCATCAGAGAAGGATCCGACTTGTGTGCTTTTATTTTTTTACATTTGAAGCTTCTATTTGAGGTTTATGAATGAAGCTTCAAATGTCGTCATTTTATTACGTCATCACCCTAAAATAAAACTGGGAAATTTTAAAAAAGTGATAGTATAAAATGTAAATTTGTGGTGCCTCCCTTTGTGTGCAGTAAACTGGAGAGCGACACATATGGACTGAAGCAGAACATTTAAAAAAAAAAAAAATTGTATTAAATGTTGAGTTTCGGACGCCAACGCTCAGGATTTATTAGAAATGTTTGAAGTCGGAAACAATCCTACGCAGCCACCACTGGAATCAAAGTCGACAAATAGTATAATACTTATAATATAAGTGTGGCATCGGAATATTAGCCCAATCCCGTTTTTAATTATACATATTCCCATCCAGTAGAGCATTAACACGACCCATTTACCTGATGATAACGTTTAAGGCCTCATGCTCCATTACCACAGACTGGATGTCCTCCCTGTTCAACACGCTCTCCAGTGCTCCCAGTATAGACGACACCTGAGTGAGTGAAGCAACATGGATCAATACAGCAGCATGAAAAGTTAAATAAAAAAAAACACCACTGCCTCGTTGTCAGTCACAGCTCCCTGGATTTAAACCTCTGCTGATGCTCACTTTTTTGCCAACCACATTTGGAGGAAAGCTCTGTTTGGAGATGACCCATAATGCTCTGATGCACGTGTTCTTATCCGACGCCTTCACCACCAGGGAGCAAAGTGCCGAAAGTATTTCTGCTGCAAAGTTTTCTGGAGAGAAAAAAATTAATAAATAAATCAGCCTCAGCAGCAAATACATTCCCATAGAATTTAAAATCGCATCTGAAAAGATAATGACGTATAACATATGTAAATTAATGTACCAGGCACTGCGGAGACAACGTGAGAATGGTACAAACAAAACCCTAAAGCTTGCAAGGCAGCTTGGCTCAGCTCTGCATTCGGACCGGTTATGTGAGTCTGGACACAACATGAAAGAAGAGCAGAATTAGGCAACACAGATACAGAGCTTTAATATAAATATGCGGAATTTTAGAGGTTTATGTGCATTAAGGAAGTGAAGAAGACTCACCAAGATGGCTTTACCCAAACGAGAAAAGTGCTTTTCAACTGCAGGGAGAAACTGCCGGCCTTCGTCTCCACTGAGCCGACTGGAGAGGAAAAACAACATTTATTTTCAGACTCTGTTCCAGTTGTAACTTGAGCGACACATCCAGAGGATGGTCAAAGACCAGCGCAGGTAACGTACTTTGCGATGGTGAGGTAGGCGTCCGTCTGCTCAGACTGTCCGGCAGCGTTGTCCTCCAGAGACTCCAGCAGGGGGAGGAAGCTGGAGCTGCTTGGAGGCTCCGCCGTTGCCATCATTATTACTCACCTCCTCAAGGCCTTAAAAATAAAAATGTATTTTTATTTTAAAGAGAGAAAATCAGGATGGAGTTAGGAAGACAGAGAGCAGAAGCCATGTTGGAAAAAAGAGCAGGAAGAGGCTGAACTTGATCAAATAAGTTTCCCCATTTTTAAAAGTCTTAACACGGTACTCCCATGCTATATGTACGTTTTAAGAGCCATTGATTGATGTAATAATTCCTCCTGTCCATGTGCATCATGAGCAGTAGTCGGTTAAATTTAGTTATTAATAATAATAAAAATATATTGAATAAATTACAAATTGACATAATTGACACTCATTTTGCTTTTACTTGCTGATTTTCTTTTCCTTTTAAAGCATTTTTAAAGAGCATTAATAGAGGGAGCCTGCTAGGATTTTCATTGCCAACGACTGCTTCTCTGCAAGTGTGCACATGACAATAAATAAAGTTGAATCACAAGGCATGAAGCATAAACAAGGACAGAAATCGAAATGCATGCACAAAACTTACCTCAGTGAGATTTAAGTAGAGCTACGTTCACCCTCCACTGTACCCAGCTGCAAACATGAGATAAACGAAGATTATGATTATAAAAATGTGTGTGGATGACGCATGTTTGTGGATGCTACCAGAGGCTAGAAGTGCAACTTCCTCTCGGATACCCAGAGGAACCAAAACAAGTCTGTCAAGCTAGTCCTGCTGTAAATAACACAATTAAACTTAGTTGAAGACACTAAACCACATCTTAATTTCAGAAAACTCCTCAGGGGCCAAGTCTTTGAATGCATCTTGCAATACTAGCCAGCAGCCTGCTAATGTTACCTAGCTTTAAAAAAAAAAAAAAAAAAAAAAGGAAAAAAAAGTTAGCTAGCAAAGCAGCTAGCAAAGTTTCTGCGGGTGAAAGTCAACGAACCCCGGGGTGACATCACCTCACCTAACGGCTCGCGCATCCTGCTTTATTTAGACTCACTGACAAGCAAATAAACAAAGCTAACGAACAAATATTCACACTTTGTTTTTGACACAACTGGCTGCTGCTGCTGCTGCTCACCTGGTAGTTCAGGACGGAACGTAAAAAGCAGGAAAACACAGACACACCATGAAAAGCTACGAAACCAGCGGCTCACTTAATCTGCGCTGTTTGCAACGATGTTCTCCAGTTTGTTTTTTGTTTTTTTGTGTTCAATATTTCTAGCTTCCTTCCTCGCTTGTGCTCTTCTTGCCCCGCGAAATTGCTGGCGCCAAACCCACCACGCCGACGTACAAAATTACCTCTGACCCCACATACGTCACTTCCGGCTCCTCCTGTTTTACCTTAAAGAGTAAAACAACAAATTGATAAGAGTTATAATCTCACTTTTAACAATTACATTTACATTACATTCATCTGATATTAAGTACAAGTACAAAAGCATGAGCATCAAAAATATACTTAAAGTGCCAAAAGTAAAAAAGACTCATTATGCAGAGAGGCCCATTTCAGAATATGTACAGGCTAATATATTTCATTGTTGGATTATATTTATTGATGCTTTAATATGTAAGCAACACTAACATTGCAGCTGTTAAAGTTGGAGTTAAAAGACTACTTTATATATTGCCGGGGAGCTTAATCTATAATAAAACATGATAATTTATTAGTTGATTTATATTTTGTATTATTAATCTCAAGTAGTCAAAAATAACTAGTAACTAATGTTGTCAGAGGAATGTAATGGAGTAAATAAATAATAACGAAATATATATATATATATAATATAATATATATATTATATTATATTATATTATATTATATATATATATATATATATAAACACACAATAAAGTAGGCAGGCATAACAAAACACACAATAAAGTGCAAAACATATAATTTAATTATTACAAGTATCATTTAATTGTAATTATTCCATTTTATATTATGCATTTTATTTATATTATTAGTAAATTTTAATATACATAATATAATACATTATGTTTACATTAAATATTACCAACACAAAACAAAAAAAACGTGTTATTCTTTCTGTGCGGCCCGGTACCAAATGATCCACGGCCCGGTGCTGGTCCGCGGCCCCTGAGTTAAAGTACAATTACGCAAATTTAAAAAAAAGATATTTAAAAAAAAAAGGTTAAAAAAAAAGGCATTTTTCTCACAGATTTCTTTTAATTGTGCCTAAAGAATTTAAACTTAATTTAATATAAAATATATGCAAATCTGTGATGTGCATTGCATGGAGGTGTGTTCATAAAGAACAGTGATGCGTCATAAAAGATGCAGAAATGACTCAGTACAGGTGAAAGTTAGGATTGTTTATTTCATCTATAACATAAGAACAATGACAGAAACTGCAACACAGTTTAACGACATAATTATTTCTTTAATCAGCTAAGAAGACTTAATGAATTAATGAATTACAGTACACAATGTAACCAATAATAACATCATGAAAACAGCAATAGGATTACGTCAGTGTATTAAACCATCAGTGGAGATATTGGGTGTGATTCTGTGGGAACAGAGACACATTAGAGGCAATATATTGTAACTGGAAGCCCCCGGCTGTGACCGAAGCGTCAGAGAGGAACTTCAGCGTCATCACGTTTCCTGTCAAACAAAAGCACCAACAACACATTAAATGTTTTGTATTTGGGTAATCAAAAGAACAATCAATGTGCAATAAAAAAAATGTAAAAAGATTTCCTCATAATGACAACACATCATAACTCTTTCTTGTCTTTATTTATTATATTTTATATATTATAAAAGTGTATAAATGTGGCAGGATGAAGGAATCAAGTGACGAAACCTATAACTTGTTATGTAAATACGACAATAAAGAATTTTTAAAAATAGTGACGACACAGAGACATTGCATGTTTCTTATGAAATGATGAGGACATCTCACCTGTGCTGATGATGTCGTCGGGTAAATAATCGCCACAGAATCTGTAGATTCAAAAGTTTTATTCACATGAAACATATTGTCTTCAGTTCAAACACCTGCCGACAACAAACTGATTTGATAATCAGTTCATCATGCAAGAGGTTTAATAAAAATGCAAAAACATTTTTTTTTTTTTTTCAGTTTCCCCAGTGTGAGGATTTGCTGCTTTTCAAAACATGTAATATCTTTGGGGTTTGGACTGCAGGTCAGATAATAAACCAGCAAAAAGAAAATGTTACTTTGGGTTCCGGGAACTTCTGACAGGTTTTTTTTAATTGCAATTTCTCTGACATATCATGGTTCTCTGGACTTTTGCTGCTGATGATGCTGTTTTTGCACACTTTTCACCTGTATTTGATGTCTTTCAATATTTGTTTTGAAATGGTTTTAATTGTTTTTTTTTGTTTTTGTGCAGACCCCAGGACAACTAGCGACCACTTTGTGGAAGCTAATGAGGATCCAAAGAAAGAAATACACTTACTGCATTTACACCAAAAAAAAAAAAAGTAAATTCTCCAAATCTTAAGTATAGATTAACAGTCAGACCTTTTTCATTACACAAATCATCACTTTCTAGTCAGTGAGGTCGACTGAATGTTGCACAATGTTGTCATGTTATGCTGTTAGACAGTTTTTGGGTAATTTCTGTAATTGTTTTTGCATTGCAACCATCATATATTTGATTATGTTAAATGTCTTATTGTACGTGTCAACACATGTTTGATGAGTTGAGCATTATGTAACACATGCAATGCCTACATACTGCATATACAGTAAACCTCGCCCTTCATCATATTGTCCAGATGAAAGTTTTGGGACCCCCCTCACAGATCCTCACCTCCCAGCAAAGCCGGAGATGTCGTCGTAGCTGTCGTACACCTCCAGGTAATCTGCTAGACACCCCATGTCCTCCTCCACATCGAACTCCAGGAAGTGGAGGCGGATCCTCTGGCCCAGGCGTGCACGGATGTGCCAGTAGCATATCTGCTCGTCCTGGTACTCCTCCGGGAAGCTGGGAGACTGAATGATCCTCTGCTGGTCCGTCAGCGTCCCCCCACACTCCTTAGCTGTGAAACACGGGAACGAGATTCAGTGTTCGCCTTCAATCAACATTCTGTGTCTATTCATCAATGCATGACCTAGACGTGTTTATCGTGTGCACTCGAAGCAAAATACTTTCGGAGTTTTTGTCTTAATAATTCATATCTTTACCACCGATGGAGAAAAGAAAAGACAAGAATAAAGTAGAAGAGAATGGGGAATTTGCTGCAAATATGGCTACTGATTTTTTTTCTATTTTTATTATTATTCAGTGGGTTTTATTTTCAATGTTTTACATGCATTATATGTATTCTCTTTTGTCTAATTTTTGTATCTTATTTATGTCTTGTTTTTACTATTATTATCAAGTGTGTTTTATTTCCCATTAATTATGGCGTCCTGTTTTCGCTTATTGTAAATATTTTTGTCCTGCATTTCTTGTATAGCAGGTGCTATGCAAATAAAGTTTGTTATCCTTATTATTAGTATTACTATTCATTTTAATAATAGAAAATATGAAGCACGGATAATCAGACAGTAATAATACAAAGAGAGAGAGAAGATCGTCTTGAAAAAAAGTTTCAATATTTACATTTTTTTAAACATAATTTCAGTAATTGGGAAAGTAAGAAATATCAAGATGTTTTTTTTTTGTTGTTTTTTTTTCTTATTCCCTTGTCCCTTGTAGTGGACATTGGGTCAATCAAAAAGGCCCATAACATGAGAATGAATATTGAATATTGGAAACAAATATAAAACACATTTTAAAAGCTGCTCTGCCTGTTCTCCTCTCCTGACAGCTCAACGTGTCCCTCAACATCATAACACATTGTTTTCTGCCTACTTTTCAAGGCCATGGGGGATAAATATGTATTTCTACTTTTAAAATCCTAACATAGGATTGTTAAGACTCTCATAAGAAACGACAGGGGGGGTGGGGGGGGTCTGTGTCTTGCGTGTGAGCTCTGAATGAAATCGTAATCGGAAAAGAAGAGACGAGAGCTTTTGTTGAATGAAGGAAATGAAACACACATGTGGAGACTGGTGTCAGTGAAAAGCTTTTCCACGAGACGTCCTGCGGGGAGAAGAAATGTAACGTTGTTTGACTTTGTTTCTCATTTTCAGATCGTTAAACTTATACATCCATCACCGGGGCTCAAACCAGCCAAACTGTCTCATGTAGACACTGAGATTATCACTTTAATGAGCGGAGAGTTGTAGGAAAATGCCTCCGTAGGATGATTGACTTTCCACTCTAAACGTTGAACCTCGTAACCATATGAAAGGTCAGTTTTTAGGAATTAGAGAAATTATGTTAGATTTTTTTTCCCCCGGCATGAGAGGAAAAAAAACATTTTCTAAATCGAGCCCGGGCCAATATTATCTGCCAATAAGGTATTAGAAAAAAGTCTTGCGATTACATAGTTTGTCCATCAGAGAACACCTACACCTTTATTTTCCTGCTGTAATGACCCGCTTCGTACATATATTGATTTAAATTCTTAAATAACCAAGTTTAAAGCTGTTTTTTTTTGTGTGTATTTATTTTATTGTGTGTATTCATTCTGTTTTAATTGTAGTCTCGATACCATTGAAAATGAGGGCATGCCCTCAAGATTTAAATAAAGGTTGCATAAAAAAAAAACTTCTGTCTCGTCGAGCCTCACCTGTCTTCTCTCGCTTCATTAAATTAAATAAAAGTAAAAAAGTGAGCCACAGTAACACCTCAGCTCTTTGCAGCCTTTTTTTTTCTTTTAGCATCTTTCAGCTATTTGTTTTGGGTTTTACAACTCGAAACTGCTTTCATAGCGTCATTTTTTGGCTGTTTTCAGTGAAAAAGCTCCACTGGACAGATACCTGCCCAGCAGCAAACAGCAGACAGACACAGTCAGAGACGAACTGGGGAACATGGTGAAGAGTCAAAATTTCACTTTCATCGTGTGGCCAGAAACGCAACTTCAAATGAATCTGAATGAAAGTGTGAGATACATAATACACATTTTCCTCACTTTTGAATGGACAATAAAGTTTGTTGAACTAGTGTTTCTTTAAACTCCCTGAAGGCACAGTGGCATGTGAATTCAGAGCTGCTTTTCACTTATTTATTTCCAAAATATTCCTTTTAAATGCTTTTTAGATGCATTTAAAGGGACACGAGACGTATATGAACATGTTGTATATGAATGAATCAGGCAGATCGTGAAATCTTGTTGACATTAATGACTCATTCAGGCGTGGTGTATTTTGAAAACCACTCACTGGGCTCACTCCGTATCCACACGTACACGCTCCAGGTTTATTCTGGGTCCCGTCATGATAACTCACAGGGTGGGACTCAGATTGCGGTTTTAAGAAAAGTCCTGTGAGTCTGTGGAGCCTCAGACTTGATGACTGTCATTAACCTTTGGGCCACAGAGGCTCTGACACTTAACCACAGCCACACAGTCATCACCTACTCTTCAAACACAGTTTCTTTTCAGCCAATTGGATATTTACCAGCCGCGACAGCAACGGTGGTATTGTTTTTTTTTTGTTTTTTTTTTACAAAAGTGTGTATGTGTGTGTCATCATGGCTAGATGTGTTCCTGGAGACTGCTGCTGTAGTGGGAACTGAGTGTTTTGTCATGCGTTCCTATTTCTGTCTGTCTGTCTGCATGTGGACAGATTTTGTCACATAGGGTGACAAGTGTGCAAGACGCAGTCACGACACTTTACAGGTGAGTAGCTGAAGATGGATGCGGTCCGAGCCAGGAACTCATTCTGCACCGCCAGACGGCCTCGAATTCACTTTAGTGAGTGCCTGTATCAGTGTCATGCACATGTAAAAGTCCTGCATAAAAACTTTTTTCATTTAACATTTTGTTAAACATTCAGATGTATTAGCATTACGGTAGAATATGTAACATTTCGGCATTAAAATGTAAACATGACAAGACCCATGTTACATATTTTTTACGAGTTGTGTGCTTACAATATGCCAAATGTTTCAATACAGAGGAATCTGCAATTTGAGTCTAGGTAAAGTTTAACGTGGATGCCAGAAAGTGCCATAAATAGATTTTTTTATCTACTTTTAAGCCACATTTTCACCAGACACTCCTTACATCTTGGCCATTTTAGCTCTCTCTATATACAGTACATATATATATATATATATATATATAACTCAGAGAAACAAGCTGAGCAAATGTCAGCAGCAGTCTAGTTTGTTCACTCTTTAAATCACGTGCAGACGGATCATTCGGTTCAAGGTGAAATGGGATAAACAGTCTCCCGCTCAGGTGTGCTACTCCTCCGTGCAAAGTACTATTTATGAAGTTTTAGTGAAAATGCATGTGTTAGTGAGGTCGTGAGCACATAAACACGTACTCACAGTTGGGGTTGTAGCAGTACACATCCCATCGCTCGCTCTTGTTCCGCCTAACCCCGTAGTCGACGATGCCGATCTTCCCAAAGCCGCAGTTGGCTCCGGCTTTGACGATGGGGTATCCGACATGCCCCCTGTCGAACCATCCAGCAGCACACACATGGAAACCTGAACAAGAGCAAAACAATGATTGAAAAAAATCTGAATTCTGCCAGCCAACAGAAAGTCTTTCGACTCGGCCAACAGGGCAGCCTCGAAGGACCTTTCTGGAGGCCGGTGCAACATGTTCTGTTTGTTATTTTTGTTGTGGGGCCTCAGAGTTACACTCTGCAGACCCAGATAAAAGTGGGACCTCCTAGGTGGACTGATGTGGGGAAACTCAGCTGTCAGTGCTTGACAGGGAGGTGGACCGAGTGGCGTTACCCACCCAAGAAGGTCTTAACAGACTTTTACAACAGCCGTGGGAGCCGCTTAAAACTCGGCACAGAATCATGAAACAGAAGTGTGTCGCCCGCTGCTTCCCAACGACCTTTACCTCAAGAACACACAAACACCTTCTTCTGGAAGCATTCCAGCGTGTTAAGAGATGTACCACCACTGTTACATCAGACATGCTGTTTAAAAGGGGGTTTTTTTATGGGTCAAAAGGAAAGGCAAACCTCCCTGCTTTCATTGTCCCGTTGCCATTGCATTGAGTGATGAAGACACTTCCCCACTTCAGTAAATCTCCTTCAGCTGGAGCTGTGCATGTGTGTTGTAGATGAGCGTGCACATGGGTTGCAGCAGACCTATTTGACGAGCTGCCTCCAGTTGTTCGTAAGTGGCCAGCTTCCCTCCCTCGTATTTGCAGACAGCTTTGGCCTCTTTATATGTCAGCTGGTATCTCCCTTCGCGCGATTCCCGGTGGTAAACTCCAGCTGCTTGTTCTGTCAGAGAGAGAGAGAGAGAGAGAGAGAGAGAGACAGACAGAGAGAGAGACAGAGAGAGAGAGAGAGAGAGAACAGACAGAGAGAGAGAGAGAGACAGAGAGAGAGAGAGAGAGAGAGAGAGAGAGAGAGAGAGAGAGAGAGA
>CALSCE010010700.1:216788-238062 GCA_943593645.1 Bovichtus variegatus
GTGATTTGTCTTTGCTAATAATATGTTGGACTCATTGTACAATGTGTATTTTCAGATACATTTACAATTAGAATTAAAACACTTTCAGAACATTAACAAATAATGGATCCCCTGTTGAAGACCCAGGTCTTAAACAGCAAGAAAATATCTCCAAAAATCTCTGTAAAATTCAGAAATTGGTGCTTTAGAGAATTCCTGAAAAAGCTGTGAAAGCTAAAAAAAGAAAAGCAGGTTGCATTGTGGGAGTATCTCAAAGGAAAGAAATACATAATTGCAGAGATAAATGTAAATATACTATGAGGTGTGTTTGGGGAAAACGCTGATTGTAGTAAATCTACTCACATTGAAGAGTCAGGTTTTCTAAAAATATAACAAATGTGTACTTAGCAAAAATGTAGGTTGTCTTAAAAAAAAAAAAAAAAAAAAAATCAATTTTCCTGATCTGTGTTTTTGGGTCAAAAGCTAATGAGACCATTGATTCTGTTAATGAGGCTCAGACTTATGTCAGCAGGAGGGTTTAATGTCCACCCTCGCACAGCCAGATTCAACCTGAGCTGTGACTTCACAAGCATGTCAGCGTGCTGGACGACGACGAGAGGGAGGAAACTCACCCAGAGATTCATGAGCTCACCTCAAGCAGGAATAACTGAACAAAACATTGACTTGTTCCACATCACAGCTGCAGTTTCCTCCTGCCTGAGAGAAATTGTTTGTATAAGAAGTCAGAGAGAGGCGCTCAGAAGTTTTTGTATTTCTGGGTTTGAGTGAGAAAATGTTTTTTAGACGACCAAAGATGGGAGAACAACAGCCCACATTAAAAACATGTAGATAGGTGGTCAATGGGGCCTTTATTGGAGTAAAATTTGCAAAATGTGTGCGGAAAGTTGTCAATCCGTATACTTGCGTACACAGATTTGTGAACGTGTACAAGAATCTTTAGATGTGCATTTAAATCGGTGTATGCATTTACAGATTTGTTCACGCACATTAATATGCGAGTACATTCTATGACGGCGTATTAGGGCCAAAGAATTACAAGAGCCGGAGGACGGGTGTAATATTCAGGGGAATATTCTGAATTTAAGAGATTTTGCTCTTGGATATTTTCTGAGAATAAAGTGGTAAAACTAACTCCCATTTTACGAGGAGAAAACTTGATTATTCTCTGAGATTATAAAGTCGTAAAGTTCCGAGAAAAAAAAGAAATTCTCTCGAGACTCTGAATACTTTAAGTGCTATAAAAATACATTGCATATCTCTAAATTGATTGTGTAAAAATGCTTGATTTTGTGTCTTTATGTAGTTACAGAGATCCTTCACTCAAATGTTTCATCATTGTCGGAAATGTTTCCAGCAACCCAAAAATCAAGGAATAAAGACATCAAGTTTTTTTCCACTTAAATTTACCACTTTAATCTCAGAGGATCTGAAAATTTCTCGGAATAAAAGCCCCCTCTTACAGGCTTTCGCAATCATTTTTTTATACACTGACGTAAACATCTAAATATGAACGTACCGATAATAATAATAATAATGGACCCATAGTACAGAGGTACGATGCTTAAAAATGACATTATGTTATGTTGAAGTACGTGACTGGATATATAATTATAGGGTCATTTTGTAAAAGAAAACTTCAGTGTCACAATGATCATCAGAGTGGGAGGAGTCTAACCAGGGAGCTGTAAATTACAGCATCAGAGGACACATCAGACCCGCCTTCCTGTCTGTGTGATCGCACATCAAACATGTAAGTTCATGTGGTTAGTGGGGCAAACAGATGTTTTACTAAACTTTGAAGAGTGCATACACACACAGGCAGTTATGTGTGATGTTTAAAATTAGACCTCAGATTTACGCCACTCCTCCCGGCGCAGACCGTGAATATGTACCGTACGACAGAACCAAACACGACAGACTCTCCAGCTTTTGACATAAGCAAATTTTATTGTTCTTGCTCCGTGTGCAGTATTACATAAACATGTAGTGATGCGAGTCTGTTTATCCATGTTGAAATGTTTGTGACTGTACAGGAAGACTTTATGTTTGAGCTGAAAAAAAAAAAAAGGTGTTGATGAGTCTTAGTAAACTGTGCCAAGACACATAGCCAAACCAAAAACCCCACAACTGAAAACATTCCATTTGGCACCGTATGTACATACATACCCACGTTAGATTATTTACATACACTCTTTGCACTCACTCTCACACATACGAACTCCAAGTCCCTGCCACTTTTACTGGAAGAAAAAAAAAGGCCACAAAGCACCCTTCTCTCTCTCGCCCGACCCCTCTTAACATTTCTCACCGTCAGGTTACCCTGCAACAGTTCTGCAACTGTGGGATACGGCAGATTTATGACTCTGGACTCTTCAGAATTTCCACCCACTCCCAGTGCAGCCAGGGTGGACACAGCGTCACAGGGACTTTATAATGTAGCAGCGAGTCATACTGTATTCCCAAAATCCACATGAACTCAGAGTACTGCATGTGTCTGTATTCCAAGTTATCCAAGTGATGTACCCTTTATCATCATATGCGAAAGCTTTTACCACAGCGCTGGATATACAGTATTTAACATGGGGTTGAGGGTTCGGAGGCTGGTGATATTTCCTTTTTTTCTTTTATTCTTTCTTAATCCAACCAACAGATCAAAACCAACAATAGTCTGAAGTATTAGTCTCTGTACTCAAAACCTCATAATCTCACTTCTCTGGGCCATTAAGATCCATTAACAAATCATCAATGAGCGACTGTTGCACTGCAACTATCCATTATTTTCTTGATTAATTGTCTGGTCAACAAAATGTCTGAAAATAGACTTTTTTTAAATTTCTTATTTGAAAGCCTGTCACCATTTCATAATGCCCGAGGTGACCGGCCAACTTTTCAAATCCCAAAGATATTTAATTTAATATAAAACAGGGAAAAACAGCAAATTACTGGTGCCGACTACTGAAGCTGGAACTCTAGAATATATGCTGGGAGTTTTTTGAGAAAAGAGACAAAAAGCAAAAACTTAAATGATCAACACAATATAAAATATATTTGCAAATCAATGTTATGTCAATTGACAAATCATTTTTTAAACAGAACTAACAATTGTTTCAGCTTTACCGTAAATATTCACTAGCACTTCCAATGTGTATTAATCCGCTGCTGAAAATAGTCCCTATTGAAGTAATGTTTGCAAAAAACTTAAGTATCCAGCTATTTTAGCAAATTGCTTTTAGAAAAATGTATATTTTTGAAGCATTTTAAAGAATGATGTCTTAAGTGGGAACAAATTAATTTGGGTCTGTGAGCCACAGGTAGAGTTGGAAAGTATTAAGAGACTTCCATATTGTTGGTTTTGGTCTTTTCATGGGATTTGTTGTCAAAAAGACAAATATAGAGTAACACCAGCATTAACTTTGAAGGGTTCAGAGGCTGGGGGGGGGTACTTTATGATTCAGATTAAGAGAAGGGAGTGCAATTGGAGTTTACAATAACACACACGCACGCACACAACATAAAAGAAAATGTAAATCTTTACGAGACTTGACTCTTAATATTCTCTGTGCAAAATGAGGGTAAGAAGTCTATTGCTTAGTAAATGTTAGTAGTACCACAACAACATCATAACCACCTTCAGAAATATGTGCTTTTTTAATAATCCTGGGAATTTGAAAATATCTGATGCGGAGTGAAATTTATTCTTGAGTCCTGTTGGGTGGAAATTTTATAAAAAATTCTTTTTATAGTGTTTTATAAAAATATACAAATATAAGCCAATGTCCTGCCTGCTCTGTGCAAATATTGAATGGTGGTTTTACGTGGTTGGAGTCATGGTTTTTATTAGTTTATTTTGTGTAACTGCAGACAAACTCACCCTAACTCTACTCTTGTCTCTTTCTCTCTCTCTCCCTCTCTCTCTAAAAGACCAGGAAGTTCATGCTTTTGTTGCTCCTCCACCGAATGCCACCGCTGATGAAGAAAAAAAGAAGTCACATCACGTCTCTGTGGTAGGCTTAAATCTGTGTAAACCGCGTAAAGATAAAAAAAAAAAAAAAAAAAGGCCACAGATTTCCCCCGTCAGACAGTCAGTTCATTTCACTTCAGTTATCAGGTGTGAGCCGTGCAGCGGGATGATTCAGTCCTCCGTCCACCTCGGCCCCCGTCCTCCAGGGATCTGTTCGTTGGACCGGTCCTGCCGCGCCCTGTGCAGAGGGATCAGTGGACCCCTCCGTTGTAGGACTTCCCATACATGTTGAAATCCGTTTCTACGAAATGAGTAGAGACAGGCTGCTTGTACAGAGGGTTGGAGGCCTGCAGGTGCGAGAGATAAAAACAGAAAGTGAACGAGAGCTTTGAACTCAAAGTGAGACAGTTCAGGGCTCTATCGCAACGTCACACCGGATTCGGCGAGGAAACTAAGAAACGCGCTGCTCCACTCAACTAGCACACTGGTGACGTACCCTTTCGTGGAATGCACCCGATCTCTGGTTCTCTGCTCGTGGATTCAAACCAGGAAACAACATGGCGGCCTGCTCATAAACTTTATTTACTTTATAAACTTGCAAGTTGAGAAATAGGCAATGCCACTGCTGAATCTTTTTTCATTTTATAACTACATCGCCTTGTTTGACAGCGTTGTCCATGTTTGTTGACCGAGGCAAGAGTCTAGTCTACTTATGCACACTGCAACAAACCCCAAACTCGGCGCAACACTACCACCATGCACTGCGCGACAATGCTAAATTAAATAGAAAAGTGTTGAGATGCCCTCCGTTGCTGAATCTTGTGGAAATTTGCCGTAATACACTGGCTCTGCTGATATGCCAACTTCATGTCGTCATTACATAGTTTGACCTCCAAAGAGCACTGACAAAAGTTGAATTTTTTAAACTGTGATCCTTACCATCTCGTATCTGGCTCGTGAGCGTGCGCTCTGGAAGCGTGCGAACTCTCTCCGGTCGTGGACGGTGATCGCCAACTTCCAGACAGCGAGCAGCACCACTCCCACCAGCAGGATGCTGCCGACCACTGCGAGCAGCACCATCAGAGCATCCGGCCCACCGCCACACTCTGACACAGGAAAAAAGTTCATCAAATTTAGAAAAATAAATGCTTTTGGACCGATGAAAGGAATGATAGTCAAAACCCAGACCAAAGTTAAAAATAAACCATCATTATACTTTAATGGTGTTTTGTGTATGGAATCAGCCGAATCTGGCACAGATACACACACACACACACACACACACACACACACACAGAATCTCAGCGTTCAAACCCAATTCAAAACTCATCTCCATCATAAATGGCTCCAAATTTATTTCATGTTTTGTAGAAACATGTCTCGCGTCACATCGATGCAACATTAGGCTTTAAAGGGTTAATCATCAAATGCAAAACACATTTTAGGTTACAAACCACACAGAAATATCTGAATGTTTCAACATTTGACATTTATTATCATTAAGTAATGCAGAGAGGTAGTCATCAACTCGTGTGGAGACAGTTTTGGTCGGTCAAAGAAGTCGGAGTATGCTGTGAAATAACTGAATAACCTTTAAAGGTCATCAAGGTTTCTTTCAAGGTTCATGTATTGTCATCCAAAAACACAGGGTTGCACAACTAAATGCAAGTTGTAGTGCCTTTAATACACAACAAAAAGCAAAAACTATTTTGTCATGTTGAAGGCGTGGTGGGTGGTCCTTCAATCTAAAAGGCACTTAGTTCTTAGCAGGTTTCAGAGGAAGGAACAAATAACGTGTTGCTGTTTGGAGCACTGACCTGGCTCTTTCAGAGCTGTGAGGATGGATAGTCCGCTGGCGTGCTCAGAATACGTGAACTTCATGACACAGTCGTTTTCTGTCTTATACAGACAAAGCACCGCGCCGGGGTCCTCCGTTTCTGGAAAGGCAAGGCAAGAGAAACAAACAGAGAAACACAGCGAGTGTCAATCAATAACGAAAAGAAACGCTGACAAGAGTTTTGTATCCGATGTTGGACCAGTTTCAATCTTTAAGTTAATTTCTTTATATAGATCTTTTTTTTTTTTACCAAGTAATGACTAATTAACACAAAAGGAGATGCATAAAAAGCAAGGAAATGAAGTAAAAAATGTGTTCAATATTAGTGAAGATAATTAACTAAACCGAATGACGAGAGAATGTTGAAAATCAAGAACAACTTTTCAAACAACGTGTCACTGGATTTAAATTCACTTTAATTACTTGTTTTTGTGAACTACATTTGAGCTTCCTTGCTCTTTATGCTATTTTAGGAAAAGTATTCTTGTTATTGGTTAAAGATCTATCGACAGTTTTTTTTATTTCAAATAGTTTCTTCATATACAACCTGACTTATTATTATTATCTAAATTCGAGATTTGGCTTCAGATTCAGGAACAAAGCCAGAGAATGAGGTACCATGAGGTGAAACTGAAGAGGAATCTGCTGCTGAGGGAGAAACAGAACGCTTGTGAACGATCATCACATAGCCTGAATTTCTCTGCTGTGAAATAACAACTGAGAGGCGAGACGCCGATAGTTCGGGTGCCCTTGTTTTCAGTCAGTCGTCATCACAGACTCAAACAGCTCACAGGGGAGGATGAGGTCACGCTGCCCTGGTCCGCCCACCAGCCCCTCCTGCTCTATTTCATGCACAAAGTATCTGGAATGTACATGTGGAGTCCATTAAGGCCAGTCAAATGGCTGAACTAGCGAGGAATGCTATGAAACATGTCGGACCTGGGCCATGCTGGGCGCAATATGGACTGGTCTAATAATAGTCTCTAAAAACTAAAAAACACACAACCACCAGCCTCCTCTTTAACGCCATGCAGCATCACAGTGCCATGACGGCCATAAATCCCCGTGTGCTTATTAATGCATTCCTAAACATCTCCCGACTGTTTCGCTCCAGGCTGTGACGAACGCTAAAAAAAAACAAAACACATAGAAGCACTTATAGGTGACACGGTGGGATTCAGTCTGCGCAGTTGGACCTCCTTCTTCCTTGTTTTTAGAACGACAAATGAGAGGCAATTTGTAGAAGGTACGTGTTTGTTTAGCAGGCTTAAAGAGTAGCCAGTGGGCAACCTCCGGGTCTGAAAAATCAAGCCAATCCAGAAGTGACTTAAACTTGCATTCTCTCTAATATCCAACCGGGTGGCGACTCAAAGTCAGATTTTTATAGAAGTCTATGAGAAAATGACCCTACTTGGCACTTGATTTGTTACCTCAGTAAACATTTTCCTAATGAGTTTATGGTCTCAATCTGTAGTTTCAAGTCTTCTTCAACACAACATGATATTCATTTAGTAAATTACGGTCCCATTTAGAGTAAAATAGTTACATAGATACATAGTTGATAGTTGTTACAATTAACTTTCATAAACTGAAAACGCACTTTCACAGTGCATTTTTAGTTCATGAAAGTTAATTGTAACATTTTTGTCGCCTAAAAATGTCTTGTTCAAATTTCGGTTGTACTTGGCTCCACCTCTTTCGTGTCACTTCTGGTTGCAAAAAAACAAGATGGCAACGGCAAAAATGTCAAACTTGAGTCTTTCTTTTTATGCATAGCAGAAAAGGGGAACAACATCACAGTACAGTGGAGGATGGTTGGCGAACTTTCCAGTTAATCAAGATTGTTCTTCTTGCCTCCCAGCGTGAAAAGAATTTTAGGAAATTAGCGAAACGCTTCCAAGTTCTGGTCCAGCGAACATTAGACGGGACAAACAGAGAGATTTGCATCTAGGTTAATATAATTATATGTATATGGGTACTGCTGCTGCTCCTAGTTCAGATCCGTGAACACTAAAGTGCCACATGATTCGAGTCCTTGGATGACGACAGCATTTTCACAGCTGGAAGACAGAACTTGCACTGTACTGTGATGTTGTTCCCGCTTTACATTCAAAATAATGCCATTTCAGCCTTTTTCCTTTCTCTTTGCATATTTAGTATTGAGGTAAAAAAGTAACAGAAAGTTATCAAGTTATGTTTAATATGGTGATACGTGGATTAGGTTACGGACTCCATCTTTTCACAGGTTATTAGTCATTGTTTCAAAATAAATTTTTAAAGTAACCCTCCCGACTATGTTGATTAGTGGGTGGATTCTGCATATAGAGAAGGAAGGACAGACTTTATACTTAAAAGGATTCTGCTCTTTGAACTAAATGAGGGGGTGCACTGGTGTTGTGGTGTTGTTCCCTGCTGTGTGGAGCGAATGTGTCCGTGGAGCGGCGAGAGGCCTGGACCGCCACCTGCCACATGAGGACGGAGACATCGCGACACGACTGACCAGGACTCGCTGGGTGTGCTTTCATTATTAAAATCACAGGATGTGTGTGAAGTGTTAAACAAGAAAAGATGTGAAGCCCCAAACAACCGCAGAGAGCTGAGCATTAACACGGGCTGATGCTCGCAGATATTTGAGGCTGTTTCTTGGGTACGTCTAGCCGGTGCTGGAAGAAGTAGTCAGATCTTTACTTCAGTAAAAGTAGTAATACTACAGTGTAGGAATACGTAGTTACAAGTAAAAGTCCTGATTTAAATTTTTACTTAAAGCTGCAGTTGGTAACTTTATTAAAAATATGTTTTTTTTCTGTTTTTTTTTTTTTTAATCATATTTGCTGAAACTAGGCAGCGTAGATCAAATATGAATCAAGATTCTGTTACTGCATTTTCAGAAACACATTTTAGTGTACTGTTCAGCTGTACAATGAGAAAGTTCGTGACCCGGCCGCCATGTTGAAAACACCGGCCGGTTGTACAAAGCAATGTGCAATGACGATAAAGTTGAATGTAATAATATTTTATCATATTTGAGCAATTTGGGTTTCAGAGGTCTTGGGCAGAAGAAGCTTGAGGATCAAATCTCCAACATTTTGATGAACGGTGGACCTACTTTACCTTCAGCGCTGAAGCCTCGACATCTTCATTTGAACTATGAAATGTTCTTCTTCATGTGGCATTTAAAAGACTAGTAATTCCATTTGTCAGCAATCAGCCTTTTCTAAAATGTTTTGCTGCATTTACAGTAATGACAGTATGTTACGCTGAGGGCAAAAATAATTGTCCTTCACAAACACTGATGCAGATTTTAACTCATTATAGCAGAAGTTGAAAAGCGTATACGTCATTTTCTACAGGTCAGTATATAATGTAATAAAATCAAACAGGAAAATACATGTGAATACAGTAACATGTTAGCTCACGACACATTTAGCCATTTTTAACTTCACCCCATCTTGTTATTGTTACAGTCAGTGTGTAAATATCTAAAATGTGGCAGGGATCACAGGATGCTGTTAGGCTGTCGTTAGTGTGCGTACCCATCACACAGGTGTTACATGTGTCACCTTCACTGACATTACTGGAGGATAAACTTGGGCAGAGCGCCACAGCAAGAAAAGTCTAATAAAAAGAGACGGTGGAAGAAGTGTGTAATGTGAAAAGTGAAACTGTTGCAGATGCCACAGATGTGAATACTTGTCTCTGACAACCAGCTGGTCTGTGTGCGCGCGCGTGCGTGTATGTGTGCGTGTGTGTGTGTACTCACTGAGGGTCTCCACAGTGATGATTTCATCCTTGCACAGGCGCTGGCAGGTCTGGTTGTCTGCAAGCCGTCCTGAGTTGAAAAGACGACACTCGATACACTCCCTGAAGCAGAGGGAAACAAGTTTAATGAAAAATGAAGTAAAACTTATACTCAAGCCTTTTAAAATGGCTTCTTTAATCTTTATTCATGAGCGAGAAAGCACTCAGAGAGCACAAACCTACGCACGCTTCGAAATCTGTTATTTTAATGCCGTTTGTTATTTCTACTGTGGGTATGTCAGCTGTAAAAAAATGCCCCACTGCGCTCCCTTAAAACACGGCAAACTGTGAGCAGCTGAACAGCTGGTGAACCGCGCCGCAAACTACACAAATAAACTGCAGCCAGGGATTCCTATTACGGATGTTTTCGTTGCGATGCTGGGACAGTCACTATTGCATTTCACAGGAAGTTTTGTTACAAACCTTTTTCATTATTTTTGGTCACAGTGGCGATAAACCTGCGTGCACAGTGACCCTCCTCTCTCCTTGTTAATTAGATACACAGCTAAAACTTAAGCTGATTATCAAAAGAAATGGGGTGCGTTTATATCAATGAGGGAGGAGTCATCGCAGGACTGTTGTATTACACGCCATTAGTTTTAATACACTGACAACTGGCTGTATAGAATACTATAGAACACCATACAAAATACAAACCAACTAAAAGCTGCGACGCATTCTGTACCTTCCTCATGCACATTCAAATGACTCATTTAATTACATTACATTACATTACATTACAGGTAATTTAGCGGATGCTCTTATCCAGAGCGACTTACATTGAACTAACTACAGGGACAGTTACTGTGGAGCAACTCAGGGTTAAGTGCCTTGCTCAGGAGCTCAATGGTGGCAGCCTGGTATTGACTACTAGACCACTGGACCACTGGACTACCACCACCCCCGTTTAATGCAAGCTTTCTATAGGCTGCACCTGCACTGTGCCATCTGTTGGAGAACATTTATAAGAGAATTATAGTATTGAATCGGACTAAAGGATCGGGGAAACCCGTCAGGACATCCCTCAGCAAAAAATGTAAAAAAAAAAAATTAAAATAAAACAAAGTAGAAAAAGCGTAAAACAAATCTTGGCTCCACACAAAAAACGTACAACTTTATCTTAAGCCTATAACTCTGAATCAACTTTCATTTAAATATGTCTCGTCAATACGCTGCTAACTAAAACAAACCCCACAGTGGAAGTTACAAACTGTATAAGATTTGTTTTGAAAAAAAAAAACCCTGCATATTTGTTTCTCCTGAGGAAATGCAGGGGCATGTAAAACTAGTTTTATTTTCTCTTGACGCCGAGGTTCTAACGCAGGGGCAACAGTTGCATTTTTTAGGGTCACCAGTGGCATGAGAGTTATCTGAACAACTCTCTTATGACTTGGTCATCAAAGCTAAGATAAGTCCATAAGTGAGTGAGTTATGTGGGGGGGTTTCACTCCCGTTTTGGTCTCGATGTGTTTGATGGTTTGACCTTTCCCCTGGCGGATCACTGTAGATTCCTGAGGGCACCTTGTTTCAATTTTCCACATTTTTCTCAGATAATATACCCATTAACTTCCTCCTACGAGTGATATGAGCATTACAAACACGCATGGGATGATGCCCGATGGTGAAACATTGTTTCTCTCCATCGGTGGTCTGAAGTGCTCATTTTGACTTTACCTTTTGGTGCCACAGGCGTCGGGGCAGGTGGGGCATTTTTCACAGGTGTCTCCGAAGGCCCCTGGCTCGGTGCACTGACAGCGGCCGCACGCACAGTTCCCTCGCCCGCTGCACATCTGCCCGTCGTCCGCGATGCAGGACAACGTCGATGTGGAGCAGTTACAGTTGTCGCCAATGTAACCGGCGTGGCATTTACACTCTCCACAGTGGCATTCTCCGTGACCTGGGCAAGAGAAGAACGAAGAGGTGGTGATAAGTCGTCGCTCTGTGGGACAGTTATTATACGTCGCTGTTTAAACAAGAATGATCGGATACTGCGGTAGCAGCGAGAAACACTTCAGTACTGGGGAAAAAAAATACACCAGAAGCCAATCCAGTACCAGCGGAGAGCGGCTGCCTGCTGTCTTATGTTATTTATTGTCATATGCACAACAATTTCAGAGAAGCAGGCGATCAAAATGTCAGATGTCAGGCTCCCTCCAACAAAGCTCATTAAATATGTATACAAAGAAAATCACTTAAAGTAAAAACATTTAATAAAAAGGAGAAAAAAGAGAGAGAATCTAAGGCATAAAAATAGTGTGAGTTAAAAATAAAAGGGAAAAAATATAACATGTATAAAATAAAATATAAATTTGGGTCAGACAGGTGTACAGTAATTGCTAAATTAATAAACTAAATGTCAACAGTGATGCATAATGCATGCATAATGACAAGTAATACATGTAAATATACAGCGATGTACACAGGATGTAAAAACAATAGTAAAAGTATATCAGGTTTTCTTTTTTTTCCAAAGTTAAAAACTGGATTTATTTCATGCTGAAGGGATAAAGAACGCAAACCCAAATAAATCAAATGAACTTGATAAAAAAAACCAAAAAAAAACTAAGTACTAATTATTTTTTATGATGCTACAGCACAGCATGGCCACTCTTCTGAGAAAGCTTTCCACCAGACTTTGCAGCCCGGCTGCAGGGAGTTGCTCCCATTCAACGTTTCAATAAATCCTAAAAGGTGTTGAATGGTGTTGAGGTTCGGACTCTGTGCAGGCCAGTCCAGTTCTTCCACATCAAACTGGGAAAAGCATTTCTTTTTGGACCTGGCTTTGTGTACAGTGGTGTTATCATGTTTAAAAAAGACCCTTTGCTAGAACATGCCTTTGCTTTTTCAGGCATTTTAAAATGCATCTTCACACACACACACACACACAGAGAGAGAGAGAGAGACAGACACATGCACCCTGAGAGAACAGTTTGACCTTCGCTTGCAACAGTGAACAGCTGGAGCAGCTGCAGCGGTGCAAGCACTGAGCCAATCCACGTTTACATTAACGCGTTATCTGCACTGGAATAAATCCAACAGAAGGCGAGTCTTCGGGGGAAATCGCCGTCTCCCACTGGGTCCTGTTTGAACACAGATTTGTCTCGGTGGTCTGTGTGACCGCTCTCGCTCCACAGACGAGAGGAATCCTTGACGCAGGGAGGACAGCCGCTGTAATCAGGGAGGCGTTACTGGACAAGCTTATTTCACACTAGTTGTTCCAAGACCCTCCACAAAGGCCGCATTCATTCGGCCGCTCTCTCAGATGGATAAGGAGTAGACGGAAAGGAGATGGCCGCACTTTATCAAGACAGCCTGCAGGCGGGTCCTAGAAGTCAGTGGGCATCAGAGGAAATTTGCAGAAGAATAGCAGGAAAAAACAAACAAAAAAACATCAGTACTGGGATGTGTCCGACACACGAAGGCAGCTGCTAATCTCGAGACCCTCACAAGACGCTGGGGAAAATCCCGCAGCGGCAAACTGTTCTAACAGAAGTCCCAACGGGATCTGAGCGGTTGTAAAAAAAAAAAAGTAGCATATGGTTTCACTATGGGACCTGGATCCACCCGAACCGTGTGAAAACCAACAGTCCTCGAGGTATCAGTCAATTAATGCATCAAAAACAGAAAACGTATCCGCAGCTATGTTGATAATCAATTAGTCCTTAAAAGGTGGCGCCGTGAAGTAGCATGGGATCATGGGAGTTGTTATCTTTGGGTTCCTTCATTGTTCATCATTCAGGAGATTTTTACCGGGAGCAGAATAATCTACAGAGGTCTCCTCCTCTGCACAACAAAACAGACCCGGTAAGTAAAAATCGGTAAAAACAGTGAATAAAGCGGTTTCACGATGAATATATGCGTTTTTTTCCCGCTGACGTTTTCTGACAACTTCAGATCCAGACGTCCGATGACTAAAATCCTAAAATACTGTATATAGTTAAAATATCTAAAAAATAAAAAAAAAAATAAAAAAAACGGTATTGTAAAAATGTGCTTAAAACTGGATGAAAAGTCAGTTCATGGCAGACAAACACTGAAACATGCTCGACGTCATTTGGGTTTGAAAACTGTTGAAAAATTTGGGATAATGTAATGTAAGCACACAACTCAACAAAAATATATAAACATGGGTCTAGTGGTTTTTAGACGTTTTAATACGGAAATGTTACATATTATACCTTTAAATCATTTATCAAGGAAAATGCAAAACATGCCCTGGTTCCCGTGATTTGAAGGCATCACCTTGGGATTTAGGAGCTTTTGAATGGACTATATATATATATATATATATATATATATATATATATAATTGTTAGTTGCAGCCCTACATCAGTCTTATTTTCAGACAGGTGAGTGACTAGGGTTATTATTAATTATTATTAATTATTCAGTGGTATGTTTAAAACGGCCCTATTGTTTGTTGCACCATAAATCCTTATGGAAAAATCAATTAGGGAACACACAGTGACTGCCATTACATTTCCTTTTAAAAAGGGAAACACAGTGAATTATGATCTAACGTGGGGAGTAAAGTTTACGGAGGAGCGGCTCCTTCTCTACAACATGCACTCAGAATCTGCTGCCAATCAACCTCAGACACAGTGAGGAATATATATATATTTGATATATTACATACTTAGACATATACACATCTGTTTATACATCCTTTTCATTCCTACCTCCCCATATTACAGAATACAGTATCTCATTCTACTGTGCAGTATTTCATTTGACTATTATGTTGCATCTTAGTCTATATGTATATATACACATTACTTATTCCTGCTTTTTTATTATTACACCATTATGTTCTTGCACTATTTTATTTCTTTTCATGTCTTAGGTATACTGTAGGTTGCTTTGTTGGAGGAGAATGGGATTTAAGGTTTTTAGTGCCAATAACTACGCTGTAGCTGTTGTGCAGGCGACATGAAAGCCTTTGGATCTTGAATCTTGAGTATGTGATTAAACCTGGATCCTCAAAAGGAGGTCAGAGACTTCTCAAAAAATCAACAGGAACCATTCAGCTTAATCATCAAACCAGTGGTGAGGGTTGTGCAACAGACTGGACTGGACTCCAGACAGTCTTTCTATTTCTGGATCATAACCATTCCTGATTATGCATTTTGTCAGTGCACTTTAAAAAAAAAAAAAAAAAAAAAAAAAGAAAAAAAAAAGTGGAAAAACTGAGACCGATCAAATGAATCCTTTTGGTTTTAAAGAGTCTGCAGCACCGCTCTTAAACTGTGGCTGAGTCATGGTACCAACCCTGGGAATGTGACCTTGAGTGACACCACAGCTCGGGCATTCAGAGGGCGAGAAGTTTTCTTTTTTTTGGTGAGTGTTTAGGGAAGATACAAGAAGTGCAGGTGCAGCTGCTTTAACGTCGGCTTATTGTTCAACAAGTCCCGACGAGCTGCTACCAGGTCTGCTGTCTACAAACACTCCGCTCTGCTCGCCGTGTGTGAGAGAGAGACTCAGTCACAGCGCTTCAGTTTGGGAAGCAGCAACTTCAAAGCTGAACTAACATATAAAATCTTTTTACAGGAACAATGGATCAATTGACTTCACGTAATATGAAAGGGTGTCGATAAAAGTGACAAACTAATCTGCATTTCCTCTCAGCTCTACAGAGCATTTTTAGCGTCTTTCAGCTTATTGTTTTGGTTTTACGGCCGACAACTTCACTTCACTGAAACTGAACCTTCACTTCCACTTCTTTTGGTTCAGTTTCATTTCCAGATGCAGCGGGGGGGGGGGGTTTCCAGCGAATAAAGCTCTGATAAACCCACTGTACACCATCTGCCCAACCCCAAATGGAAGCATGACGCATGATCATAGTCGAGCATTTAGCTGCTAAACAGGCCAGATATTTACCTCAGGAGTAAAAATCGTTCAAAATGAAAACTAATGTTGCTCAAAGTCTGCTGGATGAGTAAATAGAGTAAAAGAAAAAAAAACGTTGCAAATGGCAACAAAGAAAATCAAAGGGTGCAGGTGTGAAGCAACACAAGTTAACGTGATAGCAGGACACAAAACTTCTGATCAGAATCTTCTATATTAATGAATTATCACCACCGAGACATTATTATTATGCGTTTGTGCGAGAACACACATTTTACGCATTAGTAACAGGACTAAAAATGACTTTCCGCTGATGCTAGTCACCAGAATGATGCCCTCAATAAGAGAAACCGACCGCGTCGTTCTATATAAGAGCAGTTTGAGTGTGCGAGCTCAGGCTTTATCCCGGCATGAGTTAAAGTTATCTCCACCTTGTCAGACTATGGTCAGGTACTGCCTCTTCATCTGGACACTGTTAGCTGTTGGCTCTCCACAAAGAAGAGAATACCAACACTCAACACTATCCAAGCCCACATTTGATAACCACCACCCTGCCTTAAAACAGATGTTTGGAGCAAGTGCCCCGGCCCTTTATCCCACCGTCCCTTTATTTTTTCGTTTTTGTTATCGAGTTGCTAAACCGTTGTTCCATTTCTTTTGGCTGTACCGTCGGGCCGCCATGATTTGCTGCTCACCAGCGAGATTAAACACTGCTCATGATAAACACAGCTGTGGCAGAGGAGGCGATATGGAGCCGTGACCTTCCTCTTTCTACTCGCAACTTTTCCATGACGTTTCTCTAGACAGTCAGCCTGGTCGAGAAGCCAAGTTTGAGGCAAAAAGACAGAAGACAGAGCCGTTAAAGACAAACCTCTCTGACGCTTTCCATTTCCTGAACAATACATCCATTCCTGTATTTATTTATTTTTTTTCAGTCGGTGACAATACAGCTGACTGAAGCATTCGAGCATTCAGTTAGCTCCATTAGCAGTCAGGAAAATGAGAGAGATATGTAAATACATCGATGAAAAACTACACAAATTTGAGCGCTAATCAGTCTGCAAGTGACCTTGAAGAGCAAACAGGCATGGATTTATAAGAGCAGAATTAGATTTGTGTGCAAGGGAAAGAATCATGAGCGCAACAGAAGATGTGGGCACGCAAGAGGAATTATGTAACTGCATTTCAGTCGATCTAAAGTGCTATAGACGTCAAAAATCTTTTTGTCGTCTATATACGCTTCCATCCAGTGACAGAGTGTAGCAGAGAATGAGCAAATCGCAGCACTCAGCCTGGTGCAGCCGCCCCCCCCCCACATTCTGCTCGCTTCCTCTGCTGACTGGATGACAGATCACCGAGTTAATTCACTTCTTGCATCATCATTGCCGAGCCAGATAAAAAAAATAAATAATTAAAAACAGAGCGAACAGTCGAGCAGAGCAAGACTATTCTCTCTGTTTTTTAAGAGAGACTCTGGGGCCTTCATTGCCTTTTTAGTTCTTCATGATACACCACTGACTTAAAGAGCACATGAACAAATAAAGCCACGTTTTCATTTACTTGAAGAAAAAGAGTAATATAAGTAAGTAAAATATGTATTGATATGACTGAACTCTCCGTGAGGTGAGACTGAAGCTTACTGTGTAATATGATCATAAAGGAGAGATGGGACGATATGGGATTCTAATCGCAAATTGCAATAAAATAAACACTCACAATAAGTCGATTTCCATAAATCGGGATAGTCGTGAATATCCTCACGAGCGACTTGAAAAAGCTCTCTAGGTAGAGAAGAGAAAAATAGAGCCGGATTAAAAAAATACAAGAATTATGCTATTTTTAAAAAAATGATTCTGTATTTATGCAGCGGTACTTTTTTCAAGATGCTTTGTTTTTTCACTAAAAAAGGATGTAGATGTAATTTAAATATTCGTTTCTCGACTAAATGTACAGGTGAAGTGATTCCCGTATGTTTTAGTGCCATTTTAAAAGTTTTTAATACATATTTTGATGGCCAAAATATGTCCCATGCATAATCAAAAACTGCCCAACAGTTCCTAAATGGACCATGAAGAGAGATTATTCTGTCAAAGATAAAAAAAAAAAAAAAAGAAATAAAAAAAAGGAGTAACTTAATCTGCATATATAATAAATCTCCATGAGAGATTGTTGATTCTCACACCAGGTAAATGCCAGTAAACATAGCAGGGAATAGTATAAGACTCACTGTGAGAGACTTAAACAGCAAAAAGATCTGAGTTTACATCCTTTACATCCAGCTAGTAAAACATCAGCCCACTACAAATGTAATGCAAGTTGAGTTATGAGCTGCTTTAAAGGCTGTTATGGGATCAAGAATATATTTTTTCACTAAACCAGAGCAGCATTAGATACAGTACAGAGACGGCCTGAACATAAATGCATTCCCACATTTTCTGCCTGGAGACATGATGAATTTGAAAAATCACATTTGAAAAGGCTTATGTAAATATTTGGAGATTATATGAAAAGGAAATGAGCCGTCGGGGTTATTTTTAGAAGGATAGCTGTTGCACCATATCATGCAAATGTGCCAGACAGCGAGAGCTCGGGCTCTAAAAACAAACGGGGGCTAAAAACTAAAATCACCGCTCTCTTCATAAAAAGCACTGAAAATAAACACAATGTTCCCGAAGCAAAATATATCTGACATGTGGAATCAACAAAACCTGCGTGCATGTCCAAAGCATTTCCCATCTGCAGTGATGGAGTTTACGGAGAAGCCGGTGACGCATTACCCACTCGCATGTTGTGTGAGGAGAAAAACAAGCGAGCGAGATGCAGATGTGTTACAGGGCAAATGTCTACAAACCTGCTCCCAGCTGTTTTGAGAGTTATTCCACTCGCCACTTTGGGGTTTAAACCTGCAGTTGCGATGTTTTTGCAAAGCTGTAAATTGTGACAGAGGCTCGCACAAAACCAACGATATCGTCACCAAAGCAATTATTCATCATATTAGTTAGTAGTAATACTACAATGTAGAAATACTCGGACACAAGTAAAAGTCATGCATTCCAAAATCTTACTTGAAAAGCAAGTTTTCTTCAAAAAAAGAAAAAGAAAAAAAAAGGCAGACACTGTAAAAACAGACATTATCCTTAAGTGTTCAACTTTCCGACGGTCCTTGAACTAAATATGCGTCACAAACGCTTCAGTCAGGGAAAGTAAATCAAAACTTTATGTTGTGATGTTTTATTTATCTATACTTAAAGTACCAAAAGTAAAAGTACTCCTAATGCAGAATTTCAGAAGAATTCAAATAATACATGATCAGTTATTTATTGATTATATAGTGTATTATTAATCAGAATCTTCAAAGTAACCAAAGCTATCAAACAAATGTAGTGAAATAAAAAAAAAAAAAGAAAGCGCAAAATCTGCCTCAGAATTTAGTGGAGTAAAAGTATAAAGTAGCAGGAAATGGAAATACTCAAGTAAAGTACAAGTACCTAAAAAAAAAATTGTACTTAAGTGCAGTACTTGAGTAAATGTACTGAGTTACTGTCCACCACAGGCAGTGATGACACAAAATGAAACATGCTTCTTACCGAGTCAGAAACAGAGGAACAAGCATAGGATTTGTTTTCATTTAAGATTCTAAATCTCGTCTGGAGGAATCTTCCTCTGCAAAGCTCCAGAGGTCGTCACACTCAACTCAGTGACCCTCATTAGGAATGCAGTGTCTGATAGGATGCAGTATCCTGCAGAAAGGGCGCTGGACGGAGGGCCGAAACGCTCCCTCTCCTTCCCACTGGTGAAGTAACCGTCGCTTCCTGCAGTGGTGGTCAGAGAGCTGCCGGTGTCCCAGAGGTTGTGGTGTGTTTGTGTGTGCGTGGAAAGAAAACGCTCCCTCGAAACTCTTACATCTGCGGTTGCAGTCTGAAGCATTGCCTTATTTTCTGCTCTCAGCTGAGCCCGATGAAAAGCCTCACTGAATACTTCAAATATTTGTGGTGCACCCTGGTTCGCCTGCAAAGAATTTGTACGTTTGAAAAAAAAAAAAAAAAAAAAAAAAAAAAAAAAAAAAAAGACCGTTGGGAGGATGAAGCAGGCGTAAAGGCTTTACTTCCTGCCTGCCAGTTTCCTGTGGGAAATCCATCCTACATTATTAGCATGCTTTCATATAATCTTTAAGATCATGTTGCTACAAAAATATGAATAAAAAAAAAAAAGAAGGTAAATATTAAACCAAAGCAGCAAGTTTAAAACCTTCCTCTGTTTCCATGGAAAGTGTCCGAGACATTATTCATATTCTGAATCCACACAATGCACCGTGTTGAATCCAACGTTTAGGTTGTTTGCAGACTTGGTGCTCCACCTGCAGCACCACCTTCTACTGCTCCCCACCAGAGAAGTTCTGATCAACAATTAATTGCTTATTTAAAAAAGTCAGATTCTTTTTGTGTCAAATCGAGAAACCGGTTAATATTTCCAGCTCGACAATTGACATTTTTCATACATTTAGTCTGCAAATATGAAGAAAATATATGTGACCATTGCAATCCATCGTAGTAGAAATTGCCAGGAGTCACAGTGGTGGTCTTTGTGACAGACAAAGTATACTAGTAGTTCAAAAGTAGAAACAGCCACCACAGAGTAACTAAAGAAAAGTACTTAAATGTACCACTACACATAACTTTGGCGTTGCAGCATTCCAGCTAATACTACCACATCTAGCACGTGTGGTGTTGCTTCTTTGTCAGACTTAAATTTTAAAAAGCAAATATGTCAAATGACAGAGTGCTTTGTGCGTTAATTTCAGAGAAGTCAGGCTAGACAAATCTATCATAGCGTGCCGCCCCTCCCTGACCCTGGGAAGGAACGCAGGAATATGACTTTAGATGAGAGCTCTGACAGCACAACAATATCAACACAACCGCTCCACCTAATTACACAGCAGGCTGTGGGGTGAGATTACTGTCGGCTCAGACCGGCTTCAGAGGCTATTTATGTTTGTGTGCGTTTGAGTTCACAACATACGGAGAGAAATTAAACAGAAGCATTGCATTCAAACTCAGTCCAAGGTCACCGTGTGCCGAAAATGAAGGTTCCCTCCGCAGAGGAGGTTGTGTTTTCGGTTTGCTTTGTTTGTTTGTCTGTCTGCAGGATTACAGGAAGACCACGGGCCTGGTTTTCATGAAACCTGGTGGAAGGGTGCAGCATGATCCACGGAAGAATCCATTACATTTTGGAGCAGATACGAATCACGGGGCCGATGCACGCATTACTTTTCAACCATGGAAACGTTGTGTTGGCCTTGGTCTGCAGTCTCCGAATGCCCTTCTACTTTCCTTCATGAAGGGAACTTTAACCCTCTGAACCAGAAAACCTGCTGGCGGGTTTAAAAAGCAAGTTTTCTTTTAAAAAATAACTAAAATACACCATTTATCAG
Source organism: Bovichtus variegatus (assembly GCA_943593645.1). Lineage (NCBI taxonomy): Eukaryota > Metazoa > Chordata > Actinopteri > Perciformes > Bovichtidae > Bovichtus > Bovichtus variegatus. Next base: position 237,660 of record CALSCE010010700.1, read on the forward strand.
AAGCAGACACTGTAAAAACAGACTTTATTCTTAAGTGTTCGACTTTCCGACGGTCCTTGAACTAATTATGAGTCTTTGGTCAGGAAAAGTAACCAAATGGAAACTTCATGTTGTGATGTTTTATCGAAATCACTTTATTCTACAAGTCTCATTTTAAATTGACAAAAATAAAAGCATTTGCACTAACCAGATCCTATAAAAAATTTTTTTTATTAAAAATAACTTTTGCACTCCTCGCAATTGGGAAACCCAACAGTAACATGACAAAAACAACAGAGGTTGTAAAAATGTTTAGAGTTCAATACTGTGTGTAGAGCCCTTATGTTTTCCTCCCAATACTGGTAACCCTTGTGGACACTTAAAAAAAAATGTAGTATATATATATATATATATATATATATAT
>CALSCE010010700.1:248062-269252 GCA_943593645.1 Bovichtus variegatus
GTGAGTGATCTTTCTCATAGATTCTTGTACATTTCCACGAGTAAAGCTGAATTCAGGAGCTTTTCTCATCAGCGTCCTGCTTCAACACTTGCTTGGAACATCAAGCCGGCAGCTGTGATGTGAAACAATTACAGTCAGCTGTTTAGTTTTAAGGATCTAAATCCTGGCGACCCCTCGGGGCTCTTAATGCTGAAGAACCACCCAAGAGGCCGAGCTGACCAAAAGCCTGACGTACTTAAGAAATAAGCCCTGAAAACAGCTGCTGAGCCCACAAAATGAAAACCAAACACTTCAAACACTTTTCGCTTGATTGTGTAAAGGCATCTTTAGCAGTTTTCTCATACGAACAATATCTGGAGCAATATTCACACCTGTACCACACAACAGGAGATTGTCCGTGTCAGACGCTCTCCCACTTCCTGGAAACACTTAGTTTTATGCGAGGGGTGGTACCTGGGCAGAGCGTGCAGGAGGCCCGACATGGCGCAGATTACACCTCAGTCACATCGCTGCCTCGTAATTTGGTCATAAACAACCAAGTCTCTTGCCGTTCCTTGAATATTGTTTCGGCGTCGGACCTTATCGACAGGATATCCCCGAATTTCGTCGTCTCTCAAATTAGACATTTGTTGTTAGCGTCTTTGTGTAGATGACCCCTTTTTCTTCCGGGTTTCACACCAGCTGCGAGAGAAACGTCACAAACAGGCCCACGTGATCACACAGAGGCTCAATGGGACATTACTTTGACTTTGTACCCGGGTGCTGGCAGAGTAAAGTCTGTTTGATTTCCGGTCCGAATGACTCGGACATGTGCGTTCTCACATACTGCTCCTCCGGTTAATTTCAGGTTCGCAGTGCAGGGACACCACAGGGAGACTTTTGCCTTGATTTAGTTTGTTTCTGTGGCACCAGTGTCAAACTGGACACAGTCGTAGACGTGAACAGCCTGCGAATATTTGAGCTAAAATATGTGAATCTGTAGACGCTTTCTAATTAAAACTTCAGATACTAACCTCTTTTGTTGCCAATTTTAACTCCAAGTACACACAAATGCAGTCAGATGAAGATCTCAAACATACCACAACTCCAGTGCAAAGAAACACCTGCACGTTTCTAAAGAACGTTATTAGTCTACGCACAGTGGTGGGATCAGGGTGTGGCCTTGTATCTGCAGTACTTCACCACAGAATACATGAAGCCTTTGTCAGCTGCGGTCAAGTTCAGTCAAGTCTCAACGAGGAAAAGAGAGGGAGCAGTCATCCGGTGTTTGTTTTACCTCGGGGGGTCTGAGGACTGAGCGTCAGCTGCTGCTCAGGTAGCTTTGTTCAGTCTGACACACAACATTTCTCACACAATACACCTGAAGGCGGATTTCCCCTTTCAAGAAGGAACCATTCTACGTGGTTGTGAATTGAATACTTGCACAGAAAAGGTGAAAATATTTCTAATTAAAAACGGCAAATCAATTGGATCACCAATCGAGACGGATTACTTTGTCTTTTCTCACATTTAGTTTTTTTTAAAAACATGCCTGCCATATCCTCTTACATGTAACATACAGCCCTTGCATTTATATTATACATGTAAGAAATTTATTTAATTTACATATTTGATGCAACTAATTTGTAGGGGTCGACAGATATGGGTTTTCAATGGCCGATAGATAATGCGATATACTGTTGCATCTGATAAAATACAACAATTTAATAATAATAATAATAATAATAACAACAAATGATGCAAAATTGCAGACTCTAAATGAACATTTATTTGTTATCATCTACATTGTCTGTTTGCTGAAGTAGATCTGCACTCGGTCTGCAGTGCATTCATTTAAAAACATAAATAAAATAAAAAACTATCAACTAAATCCATGTCCACAGGTAACAAGAATAATAAATAAACAAAGTTAGTGTATTTGGCTTCCCTGCAAGTGTTGGCTCAGTGAAATACTACAATAAAATAAATAATTGCCGTCGTATAATCCGCCCACCGATTAATCCGTCTACCTTGGAAATTTTCATGACAAAATATTTAATTGTCTGAGTTCTGACGCATTTCGGTTTATAGTTGAACATGTTCCAACAATGTTCCATCATTTATTATTACTACTTTGATCATGAAGTTCAACGCATACGTTTGGAAAGAGCAACCAGCAGCAGGTGCTGAATAACGACCCGGCGCCGCCTCCACGGGGGATTTAAATGTGTCCCCTAATTACACCTCAGGATTGCGCGTGTGTGTGTGTGCAAACTGGACTTGATTGACATTGACCTCACTCTCCCGTTAATTTAGACCCACCTGATAGGGCGGGATAAATTACACTTTTATCATTCAAATTTGCGGACCTCACACAAATGTAAACATAACTCCACCCAGCGGAGCAGATGTCAGGTGCGCCGGCCCTTTAAATATCAGTGTAGGTGTTCTTCTTTTTGTAAAGCCGCATTGTGTTTTTACATAGCGTGCATTATTATTTTTCAGGGGTGCTGCTCGTGATCTTTTGACAGCCCGGGTGTGTGTCAGCCAAACGTTAACAAAAAAAGGCCCAGGCTCGCTAATTGCTGCATGTTCAAGTAATGACACATACAACACTAATGTGAACCACAGCCAATCAAAGGTCACTTTACAGACTCCTGTGTTACTGGAACAACGGCAGCTCGCACACCACTAGGCTTAACTGGTGAATCTGCCAGACTTGCTTCTTTTTAAGTGAATGACTTATTGTCCATTGCAACATTCAAAAACGGATTTCACAAGAGCGTTTCAGCCTCCATCTAATAGACGAGCGGCAAAAGAGCAGAGCTGCCACAGGGAAGTAAACCAACACAGTTATCTCACTGAACCTCGAGGCGACATAACAAATGAAAGGACGAGAACAAAACAAGATACTTTTGTCGTAAGACATTTCGGATGATGATGGGATCAAGTGCAGAACAAGCTTCGTATTTGAGGAATAAAGCAACATCTCTAATGTCACGTTGGTTGTGTGGGGTGCAGAATGTTCTCTCTCCATGTACCGATGACAGACCCGCGTGTAATAATCTACAAAAGCAGAATTAAATTGGTTCTTAAGAAAAAGGAAGTAAGACCTGGTTAGTTCACTAAAAAGCTCATCCTAATATCTCCGCAGTACAGTGGTGTACTTCAGCTTCACATACCGCTTCTTGTTTTAATGAAGATCTGAGTTTTTTTTTTTTTTTTCAGGTTCGGAAACGTTTTGTCGATTGAACAACGGGACATCGATGTACTTTTCTCTTTATAACAACAAAATTATGAGAAATCTTTTTTTTTTTTCTTTTTTTTTTTCGCCAAGGGAAAGTGCGACTTTCAGGACTTTACATGACTTTGCTGCAGCCAGGATAACACGCAACTCTATTTCACCTGCTCTGCCCCTTCCTATCAGACCGTTTTATATCTAAAGCAAAGACAAAAAGCATCTCTTGTTTTTAAACTGACGAGTCCTTTAACAAAACAAATAGACCAATTAAAGCAAAAGCCACTTTAGCCCTGAAGAGAACCGTTTTCCCTCGGTGACGTTTGGCACGAACATGAATAAACACATATGTTCCCGTTTACCCTATAAAAAAGGAGACACTGACATGCGTGCACACACGTGGTGAACATGCATGCACACGCACACTCGCAGGACCCGGCAGTTATATTTATGAGGGCAAAAGAGGGTTTTGTGCGAGTCTGGAAATAAAGCCACGCTATTTCTGGCAACTGGAGACCGCTGAGCTCTTAGATCATCATCATCATTTAAAAGCAGCTGCAGAGTCTGCAGAGATGTGGGTCAGGGGGGCAGGAGGACTCGGAAGTGGAGACTTACTGAAGACTTGTTTCACACAAAACAGGAGAGAAGAGCCCGAACAACACAGGAGATATTAAGGCCGATGGTGTCAGTACTTATAGATGAGGTAGATCTATCAGCTGATAATCCCCAACGTTTTACATTTACGCTGACATTTGTAGCACAGCCCATTAAATTTGGTCGTGAAAAGATATGTCCCGAGTATGTTCTACAGACGAACAATAAACTTTATGATCAAAGAGAAACATAATAGACACAAATCACCCTCATACAAACACTCGCAACATGATCGGGGTTTGAATCGGGTCATTACACAAATCTCGACAGCGTCCATGTCTGTCTGCACGTCTGTCACCTTGAAGATGCTCCTCAGAGAATCTCTGGCTCCACAGACAGACACAGACATAAACACGAAGACAGATGAGTGAGTAGATACGGAGTCGTCCAACACAGGTCATCTGACCCCAGACACAGTACATCCTCCTGCTTCCAACAACCTCTTCCACATCTATATCCCATCTTTTTTTAATGGCCAAGTGCTATTCAATGTTATAAGGGCTTAAAGAGTCTCTCGGTGACTTCTACAAGTCCATTATAATAGAAACCAGCAGGAATCTCTCTCCGTTATGTCACATTTCACTGGGAAGAGAAGAAAAGATGGCGAGTAAATATAAAATGTCGTCATCATTTTCGTTTTTGTTCATGCCTCAAGCATTTCAATATTGCAGTAAATCTCCTGAGACATCAGAATGAAATGAGTGAAAAGCACGCTGGGGAGCTGTGTGCTTTTGGCTTAGGCTGGTTCGGCTGGCTCGTGTCACCACAGCACGCACGCACGCACGCACGCACGCACGCACGCACGCACGCACGCACGCTAGTCTGACCAACAGGTGTGAGCCACAGCTGGGTGTGGACTGCTGTGTCCTCACAGTCAACTCTGACTGGATAACCAGCACATTTGAAGTGGACTAGAATTTTATGCAAAAGTACTGTTGGCTTACTACAACTTATATTGAGTAGAAGAAAATGAAAAAGCTAAAAAAAAAAAAAAAAAAGAAAGAGATTTTTGCCAAAACAATCTCAACTCAAGGTCAATTTACCTGAAGCATAACTGACAGAAACTCCATGCACTGATGAAGACTTGGTATTGTTTTGTCCAACTTTTATTTCCCACGTCAAAAAATGACCAAAAAGCTTTTATTTTAAGCTAACACAGACGGGAGATCCTAAAAGTGCTCTGGAAGAAAATCCTTTACAGAGCTTTGCCGTCAGCAGATCCATCTCCAACAGATAATACTTCATCCACTGATGAAGACCATGTGATACAGTTTAGCATCTAATTTCCTCTCCACAAAAGGATATTCAAACAGAAGCAAAGTCGAACACAGTAGTGCTCAGGAAGACGAAGGAGGAGCGGCACCAAAGACAAACACAGGCCGAGAGAAAACAGAAGGTCTCAAAGTGCATACAGAAAGACGACATCGGAGAGAAATAGAAGCAACATTTCACATCTGAGCAGTTTAGACATGCAGACACAGCAATATTTCAATCGTCGCATATTGGCAAAAACATTAACTGCCACAAATCGGAACGTTATCGAGAAACAAGGCAATCACAAGTATGATAATATGTTGATTATTCTACCCTGTATCCAGTCACCTTGACACAAAAGGACACTGTCTGCTTTTAGTTAACCGACTAAATTACAGCTAAATACCACGAGGGGTGTAAAAAAAACAAAACATATGCACACCCTCGAATTGAGTATCGTGATATTATGTTTTGATTTTAAAAATCAACAATTTACGTGCAAAGCTCCTGACTCGCAGGGGCTGAGATGGCACAAAAAGTAGCGCTGTGATGTGGGATGTTACTGTGATGAATGCAGATCCCACTGATCCCAGAAGCAACCGCGACCCCTGCACGATACAAGCCACGATACGCAGCGTATTGCCCGACTCTCTCACCAGCCTTTCAGATTCACAGGCCGACTGCTACACCTCGGCGAGCTCCATGGGAAAACTACTTTCAGACACTGAAGGAGACGGAGAGTTATTTAAAAAGAAGACAAAAAAAAAAAAGAAAAAAGCTCCACTGAGGATACCATGCCAGCTGAGTTCCTCTTTAATAAAAACCTGCAGCGCCTTTAGGCAGTCTATCACTCTGAACACTCCAGATTTTCCCAGACATAAGACTGCAAATGAGCAGCCGAGCGGGACCAGCCTGACGGAGCACAATACTATTTACAAGATATTTGTGCTCGCTAAGGGGCTCAGAACAGACCTTAATAGTATTTTCCTGTGGATTTTTAGAAACGTGCGGGCAACAAATTGCTCCTTTTTTTTTTTTTTTTTTTTAAACAGCACACAGTACACAGGGGCACTCCACAATAATTAACAGATTTGGAGGAAAAGTGTGGAAGGAGGCGTACCGTTTGGTATCATTAGGAAGTCATTGTGGCTCCACACTGGGCAACCACGCTGAGACAGGAGGAGAGGAGAGCGGCCGAAGGTAGTGGACTGTTAAGATTTAATGACTGCTCGTGGATGATCGGCGCAAACAAAAAAAACAGCCATTCTGCGTCTGTGCATTCAGAGTGTCCGGCCTCGCTGCTGACTAAACGAAAGACTTCTGTTTCTACTGGCCAAAGATAAATAGAGGCAGGCATTGTGTGTGGGGATCGCGCCAAAGCTGGCCCCACTGTCACAAAGCGCTCTCTGTGGTTTCACGGGAACAGCCGTTGGCCTGGGGACGAGCCAGGAGGTCTCGCAGCAGAATGCAGGCAGAGTGTTGGACTCGATGTTCTGGGAACACAGCAACCTCGGCCTGTTGGGTAAAGCCGAGCAGATGCACAGAGCCAAACCTGCCTTTTCAGGCCGAGTCTCTTTTGGGCATCAGAGGAAAGCAGGGACGGCTCAGTGAGAGGAAATGGATTTTAAAGTTGGCACCAGCACGTGAATCTCTGTTTACCGGAGCATATTTATGCTCCAGGTTGGCAAAATGGAGAGGATTAAAAAAGGGCCACAGAGCTTCAGCTCAAAGCTTTAAAGAGTCACTGTAACCAGTCATACTGTGCTCAATCTGTCTCTCGCTGCATTTACAAAAATCACAAGAAAACTCGAAAGGAAATCTCAGTTTAAACTATTAAACTGCCTTAATTGTAATAGCACAGTCATGTCAGACCTAAAAACTAAAACCACCTTGCCATGACAATAAAGCCAATTGAATCGTTTAAAAACAGAGTGCCTGGGAGTTTTCTTGTGATTTGTACATCAATCCTTATCCAAAGAGAACCTCAAACAGACTCATTGTGAGTCCAGGAAGTGCTCCGACACAAGAGGTTTCGTTTATTTATTTTATTCACCCTGCGTTTACTTTGGTCTCTATTCCAGCAAAGTGAAATGTCTTTCCACCTCTCTCAGGTCTTCGATCACTCCAAGACGAGTGTCGGACCAAAACAAGCCCTGTGAGGCGGACAAGAAACAAAACACGAGCTGCACATCTGAACAACTACTATTGCAGCTGCTCCTCCGAGCTCCTCCTGGGAGCGAAGGCAGCAGCTCTGCAGGTGACCGTTTCAGCTCACTCCGAATGAAATTCTTATTATTTTTTTTTTTATCTAAGATGGGTTTGGCAGCAGTGGAGTCAGGAGAAGGCCAAAGTACAAAGACACACCCAGAGCAGGGATGGGAACATGACTCAACGTCAAGAATGTGAATGACTTTTAATTATAACCCACAACTAGTAGCAGATTTAAAGAGTTTCCAGCCTGTTTGGTGTCATGCTTGTATTCTCATTAGGTTCATCCAGGGAGGTGCGGTGCGTCTCCGCAGCTGCAGTTCAAACCACCACCTCGCCACGAGCACAGCAACACAAACGCAAGGACACAACTCGGCCCGAGCCAGCGTCAGCGGGTGGACGTTCCTACCTGAGCAGAGGATGCCTTTGTGTCGGGCACAGGAGAAGTCGTCGCACTCGCAGTAGCTGCCGTAAATCTTGCCGAACTCCGACTCGTAGCAGAGACACTGGTTGCAGCTGCACTCTCCTCGCCCGCTGCAGATCTGCTTGCCTTCGGCTTCCCGGCAGGCGCTGAAGTACATGCTGCTGGCCTCGCCCTCCTGGCACTCGCAGCGGGCGCCCAGGTAGCCCGGCTCACAGTGACAAGTCCCACAGTTATAAGTACCTGCGAGGGGCAAGAGTTACTTCATTCCATCCATACCTTCACACCTCTTGACTTATTCTGCAGGGTTATTCAGATACACACATCAAGGTTGATTCCAGCTGTTATGATCATTTCAAGCCTTCAGTAGTTCATGAATCTGAAATGTTTCCAGTCAGATTTGAAATTTGCCCACTTACACTTGTTTCCACTTTCCCCAGGTAGTCATTTAATGCACTCATTACATGTACAAATGTGTACAGAAATAATTGAATGTATTCCTGTGCAATAGGTACTGTATTGCACATGTATAGCTCAAGTTTAAAAATATGGTTGGAGTATACTTTTGGCTTTTATGGCCGTCATTATCTCAACAACAACCACAAGGAAGAGCCTCTCCATAATCATGTTTAAGAAAGTAGTCAATTTAGGGGTAAAAGTAGAAGTTTTCTTTAGTTACTGAAGTCAAAATAGCAGGTCTGACATCACTGATTGAGGTGTTTAACTTCCACGAAGGTTTCAAACAGCAGTTTTCTGTCCTGTGGGATTAACGAGGCTCAAGCTTTTTGTGTTTTTTTACAGGAGCTAGATTTGGATTACTAGATTTTATGTCCCCTTGCTTTCAAAATTGTTGCGTTTCCTGCTGCAGGATGATGTTGACATCTGCAGTTAAATTCACATTATTTTGTACCAAAGTCTCTCAACGTTTGTAAAAAAAAAGATTGCAGAACGTTTTTGCTGCAGATGATATTACTATAGTCACATTTTTCTCATTCAAAATGGACACAGATAAATCCTGGATTTTTTGGGAGGGGAAATAAAAAGAGAATATTATGAGCCCTGGTGATACTGTGCTCATTTACACTATAAGCATTTCCTCCTAATTTCCTCCTTTTAAAGCATCAAACGACTCTTCAGAGTGGAACATTTACTTTTTTGTCCTCCAGCCAAATAGCTAGTGAATGTTCACATTTGACCAGCCACTCAATAGATAACCATTGGGGGGTTTTTTTTGGCTGGTAATGATACAAATCTACCAGCCGCCTGCATATATTATCAGCAGTTGGCTGGAAAATTGTGCTCTGCCACTCTCCAAAACCAAATAAAAGTAAATGTAAAACGGGTCGGTCTAATGTGATGCCATTATTCTAACAAACATTTAGCTCCCTGTAAATCCAGGTGAAATATCCAATAATACATTTAAAAAAAACGTGATGCAAGATGAACTACCTATGGAGCTGCAGATGCTGCTGTTGGTCCGTGCCGTCCGGCTGCAGCCGCAGTCACACTGATAGTCCACGGACACCTCCAGACGGTCTTTGAACCCCACCGGCTTGATGGTGAAGCTCTGGTCGATGCCGCGGGGGGGGCAGCTCCTCGCCTCCACACTCACGTTGAACGATACCTACAACGAAAAAAGAAGAAAAAAAAAAAAGAATAAAAGTGGTGTAATTAGAACGAAAATGTACAAAAATACTGGCACTGATAAGAGACCGGGATAGTCACTTCCTGTTTGTGGAACGAGAACAGTTCAAATCAAGTTCAGATGATTATTTAGAGATAAAAGTTTGACACGGTCCAAACATCATACGGCCTCTAAACTACAATATCTTATTTACTCGCTGGACATCTTTTCATGTGAGCAAACACAGCCGCCACACAAACACTGGCCAGCTGAAAGCGAGCCTGTGAACGTGACCTCCACATGACCCTGTGTTGTTACGCTCACACCAGTGGGCTTATTGCACCGAAAGAGAAGTTTACAGTGTGCAGCTGATGTGGCTTTGCCCGTGGCGGAGAATGGGACACGACAGAAGACCTACACCCTTTTGATTGCTCTGAGGAAGGAAGTCTCGACAACAACAGAAACCCAACCCCCGGCTGCTGCTCTGTTCCAACACGAGCACGTTCGTCTGGTATTTTCCCGACATTTACTAAATCACAGCAACTGTGCTCAACGTCGTCTGTTCAACAGAGGCCTCGGGGCGTTAACTTTGATGTTGCTTCGACTTTGACTGAGGAAATTACGCTGCTGCAAATTTGATCACAGACTGCTGAAATAATGCGGGTTTTCACCCAAACACAAGCGCTACAAAAGAACGTGACACGTGTTCTTATGGTTCGCCTCAGAAAAAAGATTTCCACTTTCCAAAGCTGTGAAAGAGTTGGGTATGGTTGCATATTCTCATATCCTATTTTCGGTTCAGAGATCAAAACCGTTAACGGAGGCGAAGCAATAATCTCTTCTTTGAAGCTCTGACTAGAAGCACTTGACCCTCAGCAGATAAACTGAAGCTCTGCACCAAAAGCAAATATTCCTCCCTTGCAGCGCCTGCGGTTTCTTGACAGGAACATTTAGGTGTTTGGATCTGGGTCTCGTGAGTAAAAGGGCATTTCAAGACCAAACATGTCACAAGCTGGACAAGGCCTGTCCCGTTCCAAATGTGTTGCACAAAGTTAAACACAGCCTTCCTCGGCTGACATTTAGCGGACACAGCCGTTAAGTGTTACACATTATCATCAACTAATTAACTCAGGAAATATCCCACTGTTATCACGACACCTTAACTGCAGCAAGGAAGAAGCGAATACAAGGTGGAAATTAGGGCTGCAACTATGGTTTTATATTTTCTTGAGTAATTCATTAATTGTTGTCATGGTCTATAAATTGTCATAATACAGTGAAAAATGTCCATCCCAGTTTCTCAAAGTCCAAGCTGACGTCTTTTAAATGTCTTGTTTTGTCAGTCCAAAACCCAAAAAGGTATTCATTTTAATTTGATATAAAACCAAGAAAAGCAGGAAATCTGCATATTTGAGCGACTAAAAAACAGCATTTTTCAATGAAAAAATGACAGTTATCAAAATAGTGACAGATTTCTGTCTATCGACTAGTTGATTAGTTGGCTAATCGTTGCAGATGTATTCTAAATGTAACTTGGGCATAAACTCCACTGTTGCAGGAGGTTTAACAGAACATTAATGCAGATTATGACGGAGAATCAGAAGTTAAAAGGATACGTAGACACACTGTTGGCCCGTTGAACATCACAACTCGCACTGTAAACTCCGGCATCATGATTTTAAAATCACTTTGTTGAATCTTCAATTTGAGGACTTAACACAGACACTGAATGCACCAATAGTTTTTGGCCTCTGCAAGGAAATCCAGCGGCAGAACTTATCACCATAATTCCCCTGACTTTGAACCTCAATGCCCACCAGTCTCTTCTTCAACAGCCAGACGTCGCCGATTATTTCAACTGGATGGTTCACCATGCAAAAATACACACCAATACCACCGAGCACGCATGAATCGATCAGTATCAGGTGATTGAAGTGGAGCGTTTGTTTTTCACTTCAGTCCAGCCCTTTCAGGACACAACTGATTCGGCCACCCCCCCCCCAGCTCTGAAACCCAGGTGGAGGCACGAATCTCTGCTCGTGTGGCTGACAGCTCTCAGTGGATGTCTGCACGCCACTTGATCCTCAACGAGACCGAACAGCTTTTCCTTTCCTCCTCCTTGTTTCTGTATGTTGCACTTATATTAGTTTGGCTTATTTGAAGCTCTTGTCCGTAGTTTGTATCCTCATGATTGTTTGCACTTATTGTGAGTCGCTTTGGACAAACGTGTCAGCTAAATGTAATGTAATAATAATAATAATAATAATAATACAGGAAGAGCCTACGTCAAATGTTGCCTGGATTCCCCTTTCACTTCAGCGCGAGACACAATTAAATTAACTGTAAATGTGAGTCGCGAGGAGGCCAGTTCACCCAATTATGTGGCTGTTGAAGACAACTAGGAGGTTGTGGAGAAGCACTGGGGGCAAAAGGTTGTCAGGAAGTAGTAGTACAAGAGAACATTGGGGTGGAGGAAGAGATAAATTGAGACTAAACTCATTGAGAAAATGCCTCTACACACAGTTAGGTGAGTAATGTAATTCAAGGAGAGATGTAGAGTAGGGAATCAGATCAGGGAAGGAAAAGAGACAGTGTGTTAGGTTGTACTATGTAAGAGGTGGGGCCACTCAAACACATGTAGAGAGGACAACAACACTGTGAGCAGACCTCCACCGAGGCCAGCGGTGCATCCAAGTGCTCGTCGGATCGTCCCACATCCCGTTTGTTGTTCGGACTTTAGGGGGGCGTTCACATGAATTTGCACAAATGGCCCGTCTCGCAATGGTAACGCGAGTGAAACGCAACTCGTGCATCCACCCCATGATTTGATTATGATCTGCTCCAGAATTTAATGGGTTCTTCATTAGCCAAATGCTACACCCTTCCCCACCCCAAGTTTAGTGAAAATCGGGACAGCAGTTTTTCCGTTAATCCTGCTGACAAACAGAGTTAAAAACACAACGTCCTCGGCGGAGGCAACAAAGGTTTCAACTGTGATTGACATTGAAAATTGTATCTCAAATCAAAGATTTTCCTCTTTTTTTGGATGATGGAATTCTTATGACTGCCTGAAATTCAATTAACTTGGATAAAAATAAAAAAAAAAACAGAGAAGATCATACAAAAACAACACGTAATCGAATTAAAAACACTTCTGGTTTGTTTGGACATAAATAAAAAAAGTACGTAGTAGTACGTTAGCGCTCATTTGGTTTCATTCATATGCATGAGGCCTATTCAATGATCATACATTTCTGTAGTGTTACAGTGAAAAGGATGCCGGCTTAACTATAGACACTCCAGCTAGCATTTCTCCTCCTGCCAGCTCACTTCTTTCACAGGCCTCCTCCGGCCTACTTTTGTGTGAGGTCATTGAGATGCAGCGTCAGGCTCGATGGCAGGTTCACACAGACGCGACGAGCCAAACCCGGGCCGAGGACCGAGCCACATTCTCAGTTAAGACCGGGAAGTTTGGCACCCAGCGGATTGAGCCGCGACCTTCCATCTCCTTTCACAGCTCAGGATATAAAAAGACATGAGCGGGGCCCATCACCCCGAGAGCCCCCTTTGTATTCTGGCCTCGATCACTCCCCATGCACCCTCTCCCGTCCCGAAACCAGGAAAGTAAAGCAGCCGAGAGAGGAGCACGGGGGGGTTTGGGGGAGAAGAATTCCAGCACGCTGAGGTTCACTGTGTGACCGCATGTATGAGGCTGCCCCTTGCTAGCATTTTCAATAGATCCTGGACTCAATACAAATCTTAATTGGAGGCCTGTATAAAATACTCCTCCCGGGTCGCCTGACCCCACTGGCTTCCAACATTCAATATATTATTCTCATCGACAGGACGCATTCTGTCTGCTCATGTGAGCCTCATGCATCAATGCACCATCCAGAAATTCCCCCTGAAGATAAGAAAACAGCCGATTCCCATGCTGCGAGGTCAGAACAGGGGGTCCTGTAACAACACATGATGTAATAATTCGACAACATTTTAGGCATTTTCACCTAATTATGTAATAGAACCGGCATTTTTGTGATAATATGCTGCATTTTGTAATTACCTGCTTGAAGGTAATAAAATATTACACATATATATATATATATATATAAAATATAAAAATATAAAAGCATATAAAAATGCTGAGTTGCACATTTGTTTTATGAAAATGTAATAATATATGCATAATGTACTTCTACATTCTGATGAAGGTTAAGGAATACGGTGACACTTGGTAGTTTAGGCCAATGAAAGATTATCTACCGGACTAATTCCATCTTATAAAAATGAACTTTGATTCAGTATGATTCATGCATAAAATAAACATCGTTGTTACAATGTTATAACGACTTTTATGAACGAAGACGTCCATTGTGGTTGTTATTAGGTAATGCATGCAATATTCCATTTTGTAATAACCACTGCAAAATGCAATGGTCCATTTCAAAGTGCGAGGAAAGTTCTAACATATGGCGTTCAGGTTGTTTATTACAAAATACGAGTATTATTAGATAAATAAAAAAAGAAAAGTAGGACATTTTGTGTAGTCGTCACATAATGCAGTGTTATTATATATGTGCAGAGCCTCACTAAGTCTAATGGGGGTTCTGGATTACTGGTATCACAAAGCTGCCCGGCAACATGCTTAACTTTGAAGTTCCCAATTCAACTGTGAGTGCGATCACGTGAACCAGGCAGAGTTAAAAAGCCAATTCCATGCAACATCATCAGATCAAGAGTGGAATATTTAGTACGAGGTAGGACGACATGTGGAGACGTCAGGTTACCGTGTTGGCTGAAAATAATATTCCTCGAGTTAGACACCAAGCTGCAAACTGTTGGGAAAATAATCTGCTAAATCAATGTAATGTAGTGGAGATCGATTGGTTGGTAGTGAGGCTGTTTTTAAATCAAATCCTCCGAGCTGGCAAAGATTGAACTTGCAGCGGAGGTTGGCGTGGCTGCGGTTAGTGTTGCTGCAGCGGGCAGATCCAGATCCTTGAGCTCGAAGGCTCATCAGACCACAAGACACTGCAGAGAAGTTTTCTAATAACATGAGACGGGTTCCACAAGTCTGGGAAATGAACACAGGAGTAATGAACGCAGCCCGAGGACAGTGCACTTAAAGCTTCTCACATAGCTGTTGATTGAATCCAGCTGAGAGGCAAAAAGAGAAAATATTTCCCTAAGGGAGGAACATCTCTGGCAAGAGAGCGAGCGGTGTGAGGATAATCGGGTGTTTCCCTTGTTTAGATGCAAAGCATAAGCCTCATCCAGCAGTTTGAATACAATTAACAGATCAGTTAAATTAATCATTAAGAAGCAGAGATCCACACCTAAAAAGGAAAAAAAACAATAACATGGGCTCAGGTGGGAGAGAGGTACAACAAGTGTCCTGGAGTAAACCTCACACAGGCTACTTTCCCCCACATGTGACAACAAGGTCTCTCTGGTTACAGTGAGGAGCAATATAACACCCCCCCCCCCCTGCCCCCCTTTAAGAGGATTCAAAGGTCACACAGTGTTTGCCCAAGATCGCCAAGTCACAACTTGCCGTGTTTAGACTGTGATCATTTATAGCACTTTGAGCGGAGCAGAAGCATGAGGGCGGGACGAGCCAAAATGTTTTTTTACAATTTTTTTTTTTTTTTTAATTCGCATTTTACCCTTTTGACGGCACATGTAACATTAATATTTAAACACATCAGTGCACAAAAAAGACAACAACTTTGTAACACTTTGTGATGGCCGTGTCTATAATACTTTATAAACAAACTTGTAGTTATAATCTTCTTAAAGCACTGTATATTTATAATTATAAGTGGTCGTCAATATTCAGAAGGCTTTATAACAATAATCACAACACATTATAAAGAATCTATAATGTCTTGTAAAAAAAAAAGTATAAAGTGTCATAACTTAATAATTCTGGTCATTCACTGACATTTGTTTTGCCAGGATCATAGTGCTATAACTCCCATAGTTTTAATACATAATCATTTTTATAATTACTGTTATAATGCAATATAATATGATTATAAGTATATACTCTGAGTGGTCATTATTTCGCACAAAACATGAAATACATTTTCACTTTACTTATAGCAAGCAATTACAAGTTAGAGTAACTTATAATCACATTATAAAAATGAATAGTACAACTATGAGACTTATAATACACTCTGATCCTAGCAAAAGAATGAATTGCCGACTCGAAAATGTCAGTGAGCAGCAATTATATATCATCATACTCAACATTATAACACATAATAAAAAGCTTTCTAAAGTGTTTTGTGATTATTCATAAAACACTTTATAGGTATGTTTATAATGCATGATAACGGTGATTTAAAAAAAGATGATGATGTATTACAACAATTGGAATGCTCTTTTGTACACCGGTCAATCCTGTAATTAAATATGGAGCTTAATCCCAGATCAAAACGTACACTGAAGGGTCTCGTATACATCGTCCGCGGTGATTGTAATGTCATGTTTAACGCACAATCACAGAGGAATGAGACGGTGTAGGTGAAGAAGACAACCAGACTGCTGGAAGTCTTTTCCAGGGCCAACGGGATGCATAAAACATTTATAATGTAAGACTCACGGTGTCTCCTATCATCAAGTCGGCACACTTCCGGAGGCCTGGCAGCGGCTTTCCATCCTGGCAGGTGGCGGTGAAGGACAGGCTGAGGTCCTCTGGGTGATCCCACACCGACAGCTCCACTTTAGAGCGGATGTTCTGAGGAGGACACACACACACACACACACACACAGATCGTTGGTACATGTTAGTGACTTTGGGTTTAAAAAAAAAAAAGATTAGAGATTACTTTTGTGGCACGGTAAATAAAGAAATCCTTCCACGCTTATCAGCAACAACGGAGAGGATTTCTAGCAGTTGCCATTGTGCACATAAACATTTCCCAGGGTCCTGAAACTAGAGCCACATTATTATGATGCCTCCCACACAGAAAGTTGTATTAAAAACCACCTCAGTCGGTCTTTTCAGGCCTGTAACTCTGGTTGAGGAACGGCGTGGAAAAGAGTGAAACATGGGGAATGTGTTGCCTTGGTTAGGCCCATTTTTTTTTATAGTTAATCTTCATCAAAACCACAAGCGCTGTGCATGGACGCAGGGTTGTACGTGTGTGGATGTGAAATACCACGGCTGTTTGCAATGCCAGCTGCATGTGGCTCTGTGCAACATTTACTACATACACATTTACTGCAACGTAACTGCGCCAAGGACAAATCAGGGTCCTTCTCGGTGGACTTACACTTCACTTACACTTTACTGACCCTAAACACAAAATCACAACAGGGTGCAGCTTTGTGCCGCGGTCAAAACTTCGGGAAGACTTAGATGGCGACACAACGTAACCTTGCAGTGTTTAGCAAAGCCTATCCCCAGAGTGGTGGACATAACGTGGCAGCTGGAATGTTAATAAGGCCGTGAGTCAAAAGCACTTCATTCAAGCTCACTCCCACACACTGAGCGCGTCGAGTGTGCGTTTGACTCAAGTTTGTGTCGCAGAGAAAAAACGCCGGCGACGGGCCAAAACAAGACGCAGGTCCTCCTGACTGAGGAGAGGGAAAATCTGCACACCCACACAGGAAAAACAGTCAGGGAAAGGTTGACTACATGCAGTTCAGTTCAACAGCCAATAAGATGGATATCAGGCTTCAGTTTAGGGGCCAGACTGAGAGGGGTGGGACAGCCGAGAGAATAATGTGACACATTACTATGTACTATACCAGGGGTTCTCAGACTTTTTCAGACCAAGCACCACTTAACCAATTAAAAAAAAACCTCACGGACCACCTAACTCCCCAAATATGCAAAAACAATAGGCCTGCTTGCCACTCCAACAGTATATTAGACATTAGTATATTACAGAAAGTCTGAGAAAGTAAATATAAGTTTACTAGCAGAACTTTGTTGTTTCTGGTTCATACCCTGCAAATCATTTTGTGACACCTCAGATTTGTTTTAGGTCCTTGACCCCAGTGAAAACTGTCCATCACAATAACTGGCATTGTAAAAAATGTTTTGTTTTGTCTGACCTAAAGTCCAAAACCCAAAAGATGTTCCACTTTCAACGAACACTCACATCTGAGACATGTTTGCTTTAGAAAAACGATAACTCTACTAAAGAAAATGTTCATTATTTCTTCTTCTACAATGTTTGTTAATAAATTAAAAATCGACAAATTATTTCTTTCCCTATGAGAACTGTCTCCATGAAAAAAATAAAAAAATCCAATTTGCTACAAAGTCAGCTGTTAAAACCACCTCAGCATCACGTCCTCGCCACCAAAAATGAGAAATCCAGCGTGTGTGTAAACAGCCATGTCAGCTGGAGGCTCATTAACAGTCACAGTAGTGGGAAGACTAAAGAATTTGACTCCCTTTCCCTCCCCCTCCTCTTATCTTTCTTCTCAAATCCCTCTGTGTCGTTCCTTGGCTCTCACAAGCACACTAACAGGAAACCACACACGCACGCATGCAACCATGCACGCACGCAACCACGCACGCACGCAACCACGCACGCACGCAACCGCACACGCTTCTTTACTCACATTGTAAGCTGCGATGATCAGCTGAATTACATTCTTAGAGTCCTGGTCCAGGATTTCTACTGTAGTTCCAGGTATGAGTGCAGTGAAATTCTTTATAATGAAAAAAAAACAAGAGACAGCGTTAGTTGCATGAACATATAATTGAGAATAAAAAAGTATGAAAGATTAAATGGTAAAAAATCAAAAGTACCTTATAAATAACGTACAGCCGCTTTGTCACTGCGAAGATGAGGAAGATGTTATTTTCTGCCAGTTTTTCCCCCAGAAGAGCCAAAGAGGGATAGTCCTGTGAGGAGAGACAGCAAGGCATTATGGGTATTCTCATCCACGCGTGCAGGAAGCCAGCTAACGGATGTTGATGCATCTCTGACCTCAGTGTTGTGTTTACATCAGTCTGCTGGCCCTTTGACACCAGACTAACGGTTTATGTGGTTTCTTCGTTTTAAATTTTTTTTTTTTTAAAATCACATTTCAGCATAACAAGGAGTCTGAGAGATTTCCAGATTGCACTTTGTGGGGTTATTTATTTTTATTGGATGCAATTTGGTCCCTGCTGACATTTTTAAGAGTAAACAACAAGCTCCCAGTGATTTGTACTAATTACCAATTACACACTCAAAAACTCAAGCAGCAACATTCTCTTAAATTTCTGTTTTATCTTAATTTCTCTGGTAAAGAGAAAAATGTTTTTGTTCTTAACCATCCAAATCTGCTCTTCCCCAGATGCTGAATGATCAATTGGAGCCGTGTTGCTGATTATTAATTATTAATTCTATTTTCGCATTATTTATCTTGCGTTAGGATATTAAAAGCTATGTATTCTAACTAAACTGCACATGTAAAAGACCAACAAGGGACGTCAGTTGAAAATGAGCGATAGATATAAACTCTCTTTGCAGCAGTTTTATGCTCTGGAGCTATGTTCAAGTGTATCGTCCCTAACAAATACAAATAAATTCAATCCCCCTAAACACTATATGAAAAGATGTTGTGTGCAAATACTCCGGACACGTGCCAAAGACTTGGAGAGATGCCACCAAAAGAAAGTCTGTAAGAAGAAGAACTTCAGCAGAAGTGAAACTGAGGTACTGTGAAATAAACTTATTAAACATGTGATTTTGCAGAGTAACGTCAGTACTGGCGTTACAGAAAAAATCCAAAAGCATCTCAGAGCCGTTTGTAAACCATTCAGAAGCTGAACACACGCAACATCTTCCTCAAGTTTTTAAGAGTCTTAAATGGGATCAATAGGCCGATATTATTTCTTTAGCCCACAAATGTAATAATCTAATTATTAAAATGACTAAAACATAATTATACATTAGATTGTATGGATATCATTGTTTTTGATGTTGCTCAAAATTCAAACTTGTTTTGAAACAATTTGTGGACTGTGAAGACAAAATGTTTTTTTCTCATAAAATGTTCCCCTTACCTAAGAGAATAGCAAAAATAAAATTAAAATAAAAAACAAAAAATCGGTGAAACGCAGAAATCAATGTGCGATAACAAAATAAGAACAAAATAGTGGATACAGACAAAAATAAGAGGAAATTTGTTTGTATAAAAGCTCAATGGTTTCTCCCTTGACTTGTTTTTCAGGCCTAACAGGCCTATCCTCTTCTTATACTGTAGATCTTCAATCAGTAGATCTACAGTCTGCTTTCAGTGGACAATAGATCAGAAAAAAAAAAAGAGAAAGAAATCCATAAATATTTTTTTTTAAATGGGAGCACAGTGTCGTCCACATGAGAATGATTAATTTTGATAGCATTAGTCCTCCGTCATCTTCAGACCCGCATCATGTATCCACCGGCTCCTGATTATAATCATCACTCATATCATGCGTGTCAGCTGGAAGAGTTTGGTTGAAAATGTGAGCCACAGATTTTTAAAAGAGAAACGCGCACCTCGGCGTTACAGGACAACAGTCTGTTGTGTAGTTTCACCAGCGGCCTCCAGGTGTGATGTGCTTCGGCTCGCTCTCTGCTGTTGCTATTAATAAGCATAAGTTCTTACTCAAGTTGCCCAAGTCAAATTTTAAATGATTTAAAGAATGGCCTAATTTTCCTTACGCTGAATTCACTTTAAAGCGAACATATTTGACATAAAGTTTTACTCAAATCCAATAATATATGCTTTGAGAAGAAAGTGGAGGCCGACATCCATAATAGGTTCGCACACTATCATAAAAATGGAAGCAGTTTTCAGATGTTTAGTCATTCTTTGAGTAAACATTGGAAAGTCCAAAGTCCATTTACAGCTGGATGTTGTAGAGAAAAGAACCTGAAGGTCTTTTGAACAATGGTGTGTTACAGTAAATGTAAAAAAAAAATAAGGTTTCAACTTAGGGGGATTTCAAGCCGAAGGGGGAATTTCCTGCTATAAAAGATATCCATTAGATAAGTTAAAAATGAGTTTTAAGCATCCTGTTGCTGAAATAACACTGCTCTTCTTTTTCTCTCGAGTAGGGCTCGGTGTTATAGCCAAAATCCATCCTTATAAATCGGTCATTTCATATCTCTAAAAAAGATATACATCATGATATAGCATGTCTGGTAAGTCAAGAAATAAATAGTCTATTTGAAATAACAATATTTTTGTATACTCCCGTGTGAATTAAATACGTCATAAATTAAGTATTTTCTCATTTAAAATTTGGATTTTCTGTGAAATTGGAGTTAGAATGCGCTTTGTTATCAATTTAGACGACATAATTGTGTACGATTTAATCACGATATAATACCATTGAAAGAAGGTAAATTATTATTATTATTATTATCACACAGCCCTGATTTCTTTTCTAAACAGTCTATCAAGCAGTTCAGATAATCCTGGACGAGCTCAGTAAAAAGGGCCGCTCTGCTTACCATCTTTGTGGAAGCGCTGTACTCGTTATTATCGTTGAGGTGACACTTCCCGTCGTGCGGCTGGACGAGGCCTCCCAGCCTGCCGTCCAGAGCCAGGTGAGGTACGTCGTCTGTGGCGAACACCAGCAGGTGGTAGGCCTCCTTCCTCCACCCGATCTCCTTCTGTGTTCGGGGTTACAGCACATTAGGACCCAGAGGACTTTCTCTATCCTTATGCTTGTGGGGGGGGGGTTTACAGATGACAGAAACAACCCATCAGCACATCAAATGGCTTTATATTCTGGGTGGGTGTTGTCATTTAACTAACAACTTTCCAGAGGCTTGAGAACCACTGACACACACACACACACACACAC
>CALSCE010010700.1:274252-300243 GCA_943593645.1 Bovichtus variegatus
CACACACACACGGACGCACACACACACGGACGCACACACACACGGACGCACACACACACACACACGGACACACACACACGGACACACACACACAGCCATAACCTAGATGGGAAGTGATGCGCGATGGTGGGCGCTGCGTTAGTGCAGTCTCACCTCCGGGGCAAACATCGTGCGCCGCAGCTTTTGACCCTCTCTGTTCTGCTCCCTGTCAGTTTGCCCTCATCAACAGCGCTGAGGAGCGCGGGAGGAGAGGGGCTACCCTGCAGAACTGCTTAATCCCTCCGCTATATCAAATGTTAAAAATGTTTTAAAAAATCGTTCACCCGTGCAACTGAAGGTCATCCGACCATGCATGATTCATGAGTGTGCAAAAATAGAAGTGAGTGGGTTAGAGTCCCTTTCATCTACTGAGAGAACAGTTCTGGAGCTCGACCTCACATTCAGTCTCGTGGGTGGGGCTTCATTAAAACTGGGCCGACACACCTAGGACATTATTATATCCATTAAGAGTTTGAATGCAAAAGTCATCGAAGCACCGCCCCGCTTAAACATGCGATGAATCCTGCTGCCACCACCCACCCATTGCAAGGGTTCTCCTGATACTTGGGTGCTGTGTAGGAGAAGGGCGACATGTTTTTATCCACAAAGGAGCCAAAGCCCAGCCTGAAGTTGCTGGTGAGCTTGCCCATCTCCAGGGCCAGCTTGGTGCCCAAGTTACGGATGGTGTCCAGATCATCTTTCATGGAAAGAGAGAGGTCCATCAGGTAGTAGAGATCCACTGGGTAGTCCTCCACCTGCCGCACCTGCAGCCCAAACCACGTCTGGTCTCCTGGATGGGCAGGTGGAAAGAATCTCTTAGCTGGTTCTCATTGAAAACACTTAAACAAAAATACTTCAAAATGACCATTTGAGTATGAATTTATCACCCCGCCTTTCCGTGGGTTTTTTGAAAAAACCCCCCCCCCCCCCCACCCCCTCGCATGCCAACACAGTAAACGGAGAAAAGTTTTAATGAACTGAAGTAAATGGGCGGCGCGTTTGGCAACAGCGAAACGATATCAAAACACCCGTTTACAAACTCTCACACGCCTCGTGCAGAATAATCAAAGTCTCATTTATCCAGTCGTGTGCAAACACATTACCATTTTTAAAAACTTCCGTATAACACAGTCTCACGCTTGTGCAGGCACTCTACTCGTGCCGTTTTAGTATCAAGGCTGTCGGTAAAAAAAAATGCATGAGTTTGGGAGGTAGTGAGCACACCACTGGGTAAATGAGAGTTGTGCGAGAGTTTGTAAACGGGTGCTTCGATATAGTTTTGCTGTCATTAAAACTCGGCCCCCCCCCCATTTACTTCAACGCATCGAGACTTTATCCTCAGTGTTTGGATTCTTCTTTTACAGCACGAGAAAAACAAAGATTTCCTCAAGAATTCAAGGTAACACGGGGCGAGTTGTGAATATACAAATCGTCGAGGAAGGGTGCTTTGTTTTGTTCTTAAGAAAACTTCTCTTTTTTTTCAACTGCTTCTCTAAAAGCATGTGCAATGTTTGTCCCAGACTCTAAAAAGGTCTACATGTACCTGGCCGCAGGCTGAGAGAGATCTTCTGAGGCATAATCTGGACGACGTCGTACTGGGTGGAGCCGGACCCTTTAGAACTCAGAGGCATGTTGTGCAGGACAGAGATGCTGCTGGTGGGGTACTCGATGAACCGCACGTCGCAGCCTCTCTTCTGCAGGCTTGGACTAAAATCGCACCGTGACGTCAGAGTCCGCCCCCTCCCAAACTCCTGAAGGATGGAAAGCCACAAACCTGGCATTACTGACTGTTGTGGAAAAATGATGAGGGGGTTGAAATATAATGACAAGTGTGGCCCACAATCACCGCTTCACCTCGGTGGAAACTGTCTCTGCACGGTGTATAAATCATGAAAAATAAAGTTGTACCTCTTGTGCGCACCAGGCGCAACTGGGGTGGATCAGGAGGCACTCTTCACAGGACGTAGCGCTGCCACTCATACACATGTTAAGACCTGAGAAGGGATCATAGACGTTATTAATGCATTTCTATAGAGGACTTGAAGTTAGGGACCAGAAAACAGAATCCCCTTCGTACTGTAATGCAATAAGAAGCAATGCAGTACAATACTTTGGGAAAGTGATTGTTTTTCCGTTGGCAGTTGTGTCCGAGAGGTGTTTATTCAGCTATATGGGAATGTTTGGAACTTGTGGTGTTGCATTGGAGTGCACTTAATTATGGGATGTCCTCCCATTTATCTGTAAATGATACCAAATACCATCTGACACAATGACAACAATTCAAAAATGATAATATTCACGTTTGCCTGATGCTGCAGAGGGGTTTCTATTTTTCCCGTCAGTCAGTGTATAGTGTGTTGTCATGACGACATTTTTCACAACTGTTATATTCATAATTCATTTCAGTCAACTTATACAACCCAAATACTTATAATATCAAATAAACAATAATAAGTCATTACTTTTGAAATGGTGACAAACCAAAGCAAACTTATACTGACTGAAAAGGTGTAGGGTGATGGAGCTTACTACACCGACCCTTTCTACATGAATTATTTAGTACAATTCACATTAAATGTATACACTGAAAATTTTAATTATAATATATTCCCAAAAAAGTCTCAAACCAAAATGCATTGCACACTAGTGTTCATACCTCCATTTGTTAATCAGCCTGTTTTAAATCTACCTACTTGAGTGTGAGTTAAAGCCTGTTATATTATGCAATCCCTCCATTTGTTTTTAAAGACTGGGTACTTATGAAATATATTTTTACATCCCTCCACTGGAAAACTGCCAGTGAACACAAACAACCAAATGTTGACTCTCCTCCATGTGGCTCCAGTTTACAGTAGCTCCACTCCTCGTGTGTGCGTGTGTGTGTGCGTGTGTGTGTACACCAAACACTGACCCATCGTGTGATGTTTGTGCAAAATGTTGATGGTGTTTGGGCTGGTAGCAAACAATGTATTGCAAAGCAGACAAGCCTGCATTGTCCTACCTCTCGCAGTGTGCAGAAATGTTTCCAGCAGCATGCAGCACAGAGCCGCTCGCCACATCAGCGTCCCCGGGCTCCACATGGTGTCACTCGGAGTGTTTTTGAAAATAAATACCAGATTTCTATGTCTATTCGCAGCTGACACCGGTTAATTACTTTACCATCAGACCTCTCGTTGGCTTAAGTCCTGTCGATGTGTGCAAACCACAACAGTAAAGTGTGCTTTTAGACCATCTCAGCTCCACTGAAGCGCGTGTTCTCGGCTCATAATGACGGATCCGTGGAAAGACGGGGAGACTCTTCCATCGTGTTTAAAGTATGCAGAAAGCGAGCGCTCCACGCAGCCCTGTTGATCCGCTTCTCGAGTTTCTCTGTTTGGACACAACAGCCTTCCACGTCTCGACTACTTCACCCATCGCTGACAGCAGCTCCAACACTTCTCCGTCGATTTCATGGCACTTCTCGCTCCGATACGGTCGAAATCTGTGCGAAAGGTCAAGTGGGAGAGGAAACAAAACAAAAAAAAAAGGCCCCAATGAGATAAATTAATGCATACAACTCCAGAAGAGATTTTTCTTCTCAAGGTTTTGAGTGTTGGCTTGTCGGTTAGTCCAGTTTGTGTCCCAGCTGGAATCTCCGCCCATTCCCAGTCAGGGATCGCATTAACCCCTTCGCTGCTTCGCTGAACAGTTTGGCTCCGTGTGGTGCTCGACACTTCGCAGAGGTGGTGCGGACACCTAGTGGTGGCTCCCGGGGAATGCTCCAGTAGCTGCCAGGGGCCATGGATGCGTTGCTGGGGGCCACAGCATTGAGTTTGAGGTTGAACTAGCTGCAGGCTGGCAACGTCATCCAAAATCCCCACTATGCACTACAGCTAACTGAAAAAGTAGCCGAATTTGGATTCTTTTTTTTTTTTTTTTGAGGGTGCAGCACAAACAGAAATGGAATCTGAGCACTTTAGATTCCGATTTGGGCCGCTTTACATGTGGTCAGTCAAGACCGTGACCAGTTCACTGGAATCAGATATTGGCAGAATAACAAATAATGTGAAGAGCCAAACAAAAATAAAAACAAATCTGATCTGTGCAAACAAATCCGAATTGAGCATCAAGGCTCGTAGCAATATGTAATACCAAGGCGAGTCGATTCACCGCATGCAGCCTAGTCCAGAGGGACAAAGGCAGCCATCTTCACCTGCCTTTAATTCTCAACTGAAGATTCATAATATTAAGTTTCATCATAGCTCGTGTCTATACTAACCCCATTACCATGGTCAATCCATTAAGGACTACAAGTCTACCCCGTTGAATCAAACACAGAGGGTCTCACGTTGAGCACAACAAAGCTGAAGGTGAGAAAATATTTCAATAAGTGTCCTTTTTATTAACAGAGGACATAACATACAAAGCTGTTGCGCACACACACACACACACACACAAAACTGTATGCAAACTTAAACACCATTTTAGAATTCTTTATAAAGTATTTTCTTTAACTAATTTAACTGCAGAATAAGAGGAGGAACTATGAGAAACCCTCAAACTTTCAATGTACCAATTTTTTTAATATCGAAAAAGAAAAAAGAACTGCACTCAAGTCTGATGCTACTTGGAAATAAGACTAAAGTAGATCGTAACAAAAAAGGTTGACAACTATTTATTTCAAACTCATTTCTTTTAGATTAATTGCTTCCTCCTTCTTTGAAATATTTGAGTTGTAAAGAAAACTTGATTTAAACCAAATCACTGGTAACAACAAAACACTTGGCGCACTGCTCCGTTACATCTGCGTGGCACTCGCTGGCCTGGTCAGAAGCTCGGACGTCATCTCCCTGATGGTCCTGAGGGGCAGGCCGCTGAGGACGCCCTGGTGCTTTTCCTTCAGCTCCATCAGAGCATCCACAATGCTCTGCCTTGCAACGTCTGGGTGGCGCTTTGTCAGCTCGGTCATCAGGGTATCGAAGCTGCCCATGGTGCCATAGTGTTGGGGCACAAAGGTTCCCTTTGCTGTGGGGGAGATGCTGACCACCTTCCTGTTCTTCAGGCTGGAGTTAGGCGGTGCCTGATTTATCAGCTAGAGAGAGGACAGTGGAATGAATCAATCCTAAAGCGTGACAAAACATGTACAGCTGTTTAAATATTGATGATTATGTCAAATTAATATGATGTACAAGGACAAATCAAGAGAATGTTTGGCATTTTTGCTTGAAAATTGGCCGAAATGATAAAAATTTATTTTGTATGGACTGACTCATTGTTTCAGCTTTATTTCTTTTAGCAATCGTCACATAGCAAGAACTGTCAGGGCCCTGGGTTCACCAAATACACACGATGATGTCAAAGCAGCTGGATGTGTTTGACAGCGAAAATGCAGACTTAAAGAAATGCCATCACTCATAATACAGCATGTACAGTAGAGAGTTTCAAGAGAAATCTCACTTAATAGTTTCCTCCAAACATTTACTCATGTTTCAGTTTCTCTTCCCCCCCGCCCCAATAGTCTCACCTTTCTTTCTTGGCTGTTGGAGTCAGTCTTGGTGGTGTGTGGTTTGGCGGACTCAGGCCCGCCGATGGTGGCCGAGGCCTGGCTCTCACCAATGGCCCTGTTGATGTGCTCCACATGTAAAGTATGGCCTTGCATGCAGCTGCCATTTAGCTCCCTCACAGCAGCCTCGGCAGATTGGGGTTGACTTATCATCAGACGTAATAACAGTTAGAGCTGAAGAACATTTTGTGCTTCTAGATGCAACAACACATGGAACCAATAGATGGACGACAGAGTCGTGCGAGTTGTAATGGATGTTCTCAGATAGCGCAGTCGCTCACCTTAAATCATTCATCAAAGTACAGATACTGACTTCAGAGGCATGGTATTTTTCAAACCACAGACTCACATCACACTGGTAAAAAACAAACAAAAAAAAAACAGTTTTAGTTAAAGCCTGTACTGCCCTCTGCTGGCTATAATGGTACTATACAATGCATTAACATTACAAAATTTGAATTGCTATTAAAAATGTCCAACATATATTAAGATAGGACAACTCTAATAGCACTTCATCCCCCATCCCATTAATTAGAAATGTACAAACTCACCTCTGTCACATTACTGGGTAGGTTGGAAACACAGAGTACTGGGCTCTTGACCTCCTCACTGGCTGATTCTGTTGTTAAAACAAGTGCACCACAAAGGATTTGATCCAAAAGGAAAATCGAAAATCTCTACATGTGCAGCTATAGTTCTTTAGCTACAGTCACTGACCACTCACCATTGTTCTGATCTTTTGCATTCACGCTCGGGTCCCATCCCGTCTCAGCAGGCGCTGCAGGCTCCAGGTCTTCTTCAGCATCGTACCAAGCCTCGCATGTGTTGAACTCTTTGCATGCAGCTGATGTCCACACAAATAATGGCACATCCTTGATTCAAATCAACTACTTCCCAGGTGATTATTTCAAATGTGAGAGGGACACTTCTGCTTACTTGTCTGCTTTTCTTCAGGCTTCCGTGCATTATGGATAGCATCTCTATCCTGGGGGACAAGAGTGAGGGCTCTCCTTGCTTTGCTGTTCTTCTCCTTTATTTGTTTTTCCTGACTGTGACTTTGCTGTCAATGAAATGAGCCGAACACCAAAGCTGTACAAACTGATGAGGACTTGATGCAACATTTAGTTCAATTAGCGGCAATAAAGCAACACCAAGCTGCTCAAGGGTTTGGTTTTAGGTGTGCTCTTCTTTGACGTATTAGGGGTGAATTCACAAAGAACCATGAATTGAGCGTCATTTGCAACCGCTATCAGCCCCGTCTCAAGATCCCATGCACAAAATATATATTGTGCCAATGATATTACATTGCAAACATGCCTATAAGGTTTTGCAGCGGAGTAAAATTTTCCCTTTTTTGTAGAGGAAGAAATTATTTGTTTATATAATAACCTTATTTTTGTATTGTGTACTTTCAAAATAAAAAATGTAAATGACATGTAGGGGAGCTTTTCTCTTCATTCTTTTAACTGTCATTGTATCCTGCCACTACATCCTAAAATTCATGAGTTTGAGTGAAGCATGACAATGCCTTCGCCTGGCTACAATCACTGCTGCCATGATCACTGGAAGTCTGGGCGTAACTCCTTCTATAAATGTTCTTCAGTTACCACCAACTCTCTGAAGATGCTAATAATTTCACTGTAACTGCATGTGGATATTAGCTCTGATTTTCCTGAAATAGTTTTTTTTCTTTTTTTTTTACAATGAGGCTCATTTGCAAAGAAAGGGGCCAATTATGCAGCAAATGTATGTGTGCACATAGCACAGGAGCATTGAGATGCTATTTGCATGGCAGCGTAGTTAGGGGAGCATTTCACCCTTTGCGGGTGCTTTAAGAATTCCAGTTTCTTTTTGTCTTTTTGTGCAGGTTTAGCGGCCGCAAAAGCCGTGCAATCCTTTTGTGATTCCGGCCCTCAGTGTGTAAGCATACCTGACAGACGTTTCTGCTTTGATCGTCAGGACATCCATTTTCTTCACCTGATGATGTATTATGTTTCTGTGGCTCCTGGGATCTCCTTGGGGACAGAAAAGACAAGATTACAGCAACTACAGTCTCGTCATCATTGAAATTGAATTACTTGAGACACGTGAGCACGTTTGTGCCAACATACCAAGATGGAACATTTCCCAGCACATCACCGATGATCTAAACGGGTACAACTTGGAATTAGATAATTACCATCACAGCTGTGGTTAAAATATATGAACGCAAACAGTTTTAAGAATTGGGAAGTTTTTGAGTTAGCAGGCTGATTCTCACCTGTGCGGGGATATAACTTGCCCCAGTGATCATCTTCTCAGAATCAACAGATAGCGGCTTAAGTTGCTCCAGAGGGACGCCTTCCAGCATCTTATCCCTCATGTGATTATAGTCAGATTCCAGTTTTTGCAGAACACTTACAATGTTTGCAGGAGGGTTCTTTGGCCTATAGATGGAGGTTAATAATAAATGTAAATACTAGTCGACATAAACAGCTGGCTTTCTTACAAAAATCTATCTAGAGAAATACATTACACATTTGACACACAACTGTTGATTTTTGTCTCCTTACATTGGGGTGAGCTGGCCTCCCTCAGCAGAGGTATAGTAGAGAGTCAAGCAGTGCTGTCTGCACATGCTGTACTGCAGAGCCAGGAGGCACAGCTCTGCTTGCTGAGCACGCTGGATACAGTCACAATCCTTTCTCAATTTACAACCCGAACTGGAAAAATATATATAATTAAAAGATATTAGTCCTACTGTGGGCCAGGTTTAATGTAGGACTGTGTGCATCCGATACATTACCTTTTCTCTTTCTGCCCTCTCACTTCCTCTTGATCCATCTTGAGTTTGATAAATTCCTGAAATTTTAAAACCAAAAAGAGGTTGTGTAACATTTAGCTGGAGCTATTATAATGATTGCTCTTTGGATTCAACCTTACCCCAGTGAGATAGTCCAGATCTGCCATGTGGACTTCAGTGATGACATGCTTGTCAACAGTTTCTGGATCCTCAGTTTGGGTGACAGCTGACGTGCACAGCGCCTGCTCAGTGCCAACCATGTTGTCACAGGTAGTAACGCAGGACATAGGGCAGGTGTACTTTTCTGCTGTGTTCATCTTGATGACAGACTTCAGGGTGTCACTGCTGGCTGCCAGTGCTTCAACATCAGTGGTGGCTGGGCCTGGGCCTGAGTGAAGCCCATTGTTATACACTTCCACATCGTCGCTGGTCAGACAGGCAAGTATGCTCTGATCATTCTCCATGATGCTATGGAAGTAGTCACTCTGATCTACAAAGCTTAAACTAGCTTCCTCATTATCTGGAGTGTACTCATTACCATAGACCATGTGATCCTCACACGCTTCCTTTGTGCCATTTTCCTCAACCAGAGGAGAGCAGACCTGTTCGAGCTCAACTGGCTGGATAATGCTCTTCTCATTGTTCTCTGTACCATCCATTTGAATACTGTCAAGGCTGTAGTACTCGGGAGACGAGTCTTTCTCAAATGTTGGCCAGTCTGACCTGTAACATGAAACAACGTTGCTCATATCAATAGGAATTTATATTGTATAACAAGATGAAACACAGATCAGTAAAATCATAAAAAATCCATTACTTTAAAAGACACAAAGATGCAATAAGGGACATCCAAGTTATTCATATCAAGCCCCTAATTAACTACAAAATCGACATACCTGAGTGAAGTGAAAATATCTTTTGTAGCTAGATGCGGTTTGCCCTGGTTGATCTAGGTTGGAGTTTTAGACTAATTCTCAAACTCATTATTACAATAACAGTTTATAATTTCCAGATATGTATATCTAAAATGTAAATTAAAAAAATAAAAACATAGATGGGCATGGTTGAGATCCAATAAATGAACAAATTGCATAGTGTGTCGGCCATAAGATGCATACTCACTGTACTGGACTGACTTTAGCATGTGTGAAGTTAGCCCGCTGGCGTTGTGGCCTTGCAATCTGGCTCCTGAGCTCAGGCTTTCCCCACTGTCTCCTTCGTTCCAGATCCCTGTCCAGAGAGAAGTTTGCAAGGGCTGCTGGATCCTTGCACACAGCTGCGCTGCTGCTAGAAGTCTGCCATGGGGAGCTTTGTTCGTATAGATGGGATGAACCCTTCAAGGAAGCCTGTATTAATGTTTTTGCCAAAAAGGGGCATTTCACATTTACAACTGAGAAACAGCCAAGACAGAATGAGTAGGATTTGTTGGTTGCGGTTTGTAAACAACATCCAAAGTTGGCCCCTCCACCCGGCTCAACGAGGGTTACGGTTCTTGCCAGCGGGTTAAAGCCAACCCCAGATTCACTCTCGTTTTAGAACGAGCTTTGTCCGCTTGCCGTCTCACCTCGCCACATTTGAGTTTTTTTCCCCCGGTACTGTGTCCGCCATTTCTGTAGCTTCCTCTACTTAGGATCTGGCACCTGGTCGCTATGTTTTTAATGGAGGTTGAAGACCAGAAATGTCCTGAACGCAGCAAAATAACAAAATACAGAACGAGGGCATGCAGGGTCTCTGCAGATACAGACTGCCACACATTTCTAGCGGATTGTAGGTGATGATTGAGAGAGATTAATACCTCCACCAAAAAAAGTGTTTTTTTGTATGCCTCTATAAATAGTTTTTTCTAGGAAAAGCCTACTCATTCTGCCTTTAAAGAATACACCAGTGTTATAACTTTAATTGTGTGATGTACATACATAAATCTGTTTATACCCTCATTGTGTGGTCCTTCTGATGGGTTGGTTCCTGTGTGGGGCTGCTGAAGGCTGTTTTGAAGCAGTCTTGCAGGTGGACTAGCTGTTTGGTGTGGCAGATTTCCTCATGTAGATGTTTTTGTGATCCATCCCCGCTGCTGCTGCTGCTGCTGCTACTACAGCCAATCAGCGTTAAAGTCTCCTTTACATTGGGAAGCATCTCCAACTCTAGAGGTGTATGAGGCACTTCTTGCAAAAGGAGCAAACAAACAGAACTGTAAATGTAAGCTTTTTTAGTATGATATTTAGGTTTTAATGTTAATTACTCCACTAAATATCTTATCTCATTAGATTTGGGTATAGTTTCCCAGACAAGAAATAAGCTGGACTGAAGTTGTAAACTTGTCGTCAGGAGTCACATATTTCTGTTACAGTCAAGGCTCAATGACCGCCTGGACCCCCGGCAGTTTGACAAGCTGATGACTCACTGGGATATCTCCAACCACAGGATGCATACATCAGCTACAGTACATGCACCTCAGCCATCAATACCACTAACAGATATAAAAAAAAAAAAAAAAAAAAAAAAAAAAAAAATTGTACAGTTTCATGTTTGCCTTTAAAAAAAAACAATATATAGTTCTTAAAAAGAGAAAATAAAAGAGCATCACTGGCAGTGTATGAGAAATTACCATATCTGCACTTCATTGCTCCCGACGTTGTAGATCTGAAAACAAAAGAATTCGAACAACAAAATCACTGTAAAAATGATAAAACATTTAATCATTTGATGTATTGTGTTATCAATTAACTGTATTTACTGTGAGACATGCGTAGGCCTGTTGGATGTCATGGCTGGGTGGGCAGGTATGACACTTGTAAGGTTATCTGCATTATGAATAAAAACTGTTGTCATTATTTAATATGTGCAGAGCTATTAGAAGATAAGATCATCTTAACTTACACTTCACATAAACATGATGCCGAGACAGTTCTAGGGCAGGATGCCTTTGCAGGAACTGGTGAAACCCTCCTTCATCTGGGAGAAAAGAAAAGAAATTAAATTTGACTGATCTTAATCTTGTTCATTTTTACCCAGGAAATTGGGCTGCAACCTATACCCACAAAGTCCTAAACAAGGGAGGGCACTGGCAGGTAGACAATGATTAAGTTTAGATTTAATAAAAATAAAAAACAGCTATAGGCATTACTCTCTTCCTTGCCAGATAATTTCTGTTTCCATTTAAAAGACGAAGAAAGGAAGGATAATACGCGTCTCAGGACAAATAATAATGCAAAATGACTAATAGACAAACAGCAAATCATACAAACATACCTTGTATGATCCTTCTGTCCTCTGGAGTCAAACAGAGATACCAAGCCAGCAGCTTTGGGTCAGTTAAGGCAAGATATTTATGAGCATCCACCAAATCAAATACAGACCTGTAAAATGAACCACACAGCTGTTGTTTTTTTTCATACTGTAGTAATCCACAGTCATTTTAATATTTAGAGAGTAGTGCTGCAGATACATAGTTTTCATTATTGAATAATCTGCCAATGATTTGTCAGAAAATTGTGAAAAATGCCCATCCCACTTCAAACTCAAGTCTAAGGGGGATGTCTTTTAATTTAATTTAAATATGATATAAAAACCAGACACAAGGCAGGAAATATCCATGTTAGAGGCCGAAAACAGCATTTTCCTTTTTGAATGAAACATTAAAAACACGCAGACACACATACTGTTAAGTACATTATTATTATTATGTTTCCAATATTCATCACATTCAGCTGCTTTTTTTTTCTTTTGTTGTTTGTATTTTAAAACTGTACTACCACCTTGTACAACGTGCATTGTATTTTAATAAGGTTGTGGCAATAAAACCTCTTTAAAGAGTGAGGATAAAGTTAGCTACATACCTGTCCAGTGAGAATTGCCTGTGGTCTTCTGTTGATGAAGAAACCACAGTTAAAGTTAGATGAATGAATGGTTCAAAATATAACGTTAATTACATTTACAGTCCACACATAAACAATATTTTACATTCAAAGTTTCCTGCACTAGCAACAGAGTGTGATAAGCCAGAAACCAGTCACTTTGTAGGGTTAACTACATTAAGTTTTAGGTTTTTTTTTTTAGTATCTTCGGGGGATGTAACTTACTTGGATTTTCAATCACCATATTGTAATAACGGGGTACGACCCGCGACGGCAGCAACACGCCCGGATACTCACGAGACACGTAACCGTATGAGGGCCAGCATGGCCACACAGTCTGAAAAACAGGCATGACATTGAGTTCCCGAAATATCGTCCAAAAACACGAGTAAATTGAGCCGTTTTTGAGGTCCACATAGTGTTCACAACGTTACGTTAGCGTGCGTGACTCCGCTACGACTGAAACAACGGACGTCAACGGTTAGCTAACGTTAGCTAGCTAAGCTACACAAACATCAAAACAATAACGCCAACGTTTCCTCAAAATATCACCTAGCTTAAGGTAACTGCATGTTACCTGTCGTCTTGACATTTTCAGCGTATTTACAAAAAGAAAAGAAAATATTAAACCAGGTTTTAATTAGTTTCAGTTGCAATAACGTCGTCCATTTGTAGGTGGCGGCGTTAGCTAGATAGCTATCTATGCCTGCTATCTGCCAATTAAGCTAATTGGTAACTACAGTATGGTGCGGCGTTTAAAGGGCCTCTCCATCCAAAAATCACCAACAAAAACGTGTTCCCCACTTCGGTCAAGCATTATCCAGCCATGCAGGACAAGTAGCCAAACAAATGATCCGATATACAAAGAACTATCTGCATTTGTAGAATTACAAACATGTCAAAAGAAATCAACAGTAACCCCTCAGGAGAAGGTGTCACTGGTAACTGTTTGCTTAGGGACTATTTCAGTGAAATGTCAACATTATTCTGTATTTCTATAATGTACAGGTCATTTAAGAGTTATTTGGGTAAAAAAATACCCTTTAGTTAGTAGTTACCTAGCTTATATTTCCTGGCTGTGGCGCTACAGTCTGCAGTTGGAGATTTCTCCTCATTCGTAATTGGCGGTTTAAAATCAGAATCATAATATCTTTATTGTCACTGTACTCGTGTACAATGACATTTCGCAGGCTTCTCTCTATACGATAGTACACAAATAAATAAAAAACAGTAAATAAAGTTATTATTATTATTATTATATAAGATGTTTAGGGTGATTTGCTTCACATTAACTGCAGTAACACACCTTCTCACTTCCATCATTTTAATCTCTTTTGCACTTTTTATTCACTAAATCTACCCTTGCACATTTCTACTAAATTTCTTTAAAACTGCATAGCTCTTCCACTTGTAATTATGTACATATTTTTTCAAAGTCATTTGTCATATTCTAATTGTATTTTCTTTTTTTTGTAGATTTATGTTTCTTATACACATCTTTTTTTTTATATAATAGTTTTCATAACTTCTTTTTTTTTTATATTTGCTTTTATTTTTCCATTTTAATTGCTCTTACTGTATCTATCTATTCACCATTATACATCCAAGCAAATTCCTTTTATGTGAAAACCTACTTGGCAATAAACCAAATTATGATTAAGATTATGAAAAGGAATAAAAGGTTTTGTGTGACATGTACATATCACTGAAATATAAACATAAGCCGCTGTATTTCCTATAACCTATGACATGTATAAATGATTATATTGTATATATCCAATTAGGTCATGTATATAAAGCAACCTGCTACATGAATAATTCAATATTTATTCCAGAATATTCAGTGGTGGAAAGTAACTAAGTACATTTACTCAACAATGTGCTTAAGTACAACGTTATGGTACGACTATTATATTGGCTTACTTCTACTTCTCTGCATTTGAGAGGTATACATTGTACTTTTTACTTCACTACAATTATTTATACCATTAGTTTCTTTTCAGATTCAGATTAATAATACAAAATATAATGAGAGTTCTTGTTCCACCACTGAGTATATTTGTACTCTGATTTATATTTGATTTTTTCAAGTTGTTGTTCATTGTTGTGTTGTTTATATATACTTTTTATATGTATTTATCTTCTTTCACATACGTGTACATAATAGCTAAATGTTTATGTTTACTTTTGTCGAGCTTTGTTGTATGTGTACACACACCTGGCCAATAAAGCTGTTTCTGATTCTGATAAATATGCACAATTTAACCTCAGTACTTTTTTTGGTAGGGTATCGGCTGAAATGTATCCATGACAAGTACTAGTACCAAAAGATGGCATTAAAAAACGTCAAATTTAAATAGACATTTCTCCAATTTAAGGCTATTATTTCCAGAAAAATTTCTTATACAGCTTCATGTGTCTAAACATTTAACATTTGGTACATTTGGCTTATTTTCTGAAATTTGGTTTGTAGAGGAAAGGTGTTAATATTTACCAAAGTAGTCGTAGGTCTCGGGTAAGTTTCTTTGGTATATCTACTAAAAGTATTGCTTTAATATCAGTACTGAAACGTAGATATTGTATTGAATCTATAAGCAATGCAGCACACATCTTATTTGACTCCTGTATGTCATTATTATAGCACAATATCACTGTCCAA
This sequence comes from Bovichtus variegatus, assembly GCA_943593645.1. NCBI lineage: Eukaryota > Metazoa > Chordata > Actinopteri > Perciformes > Bovichtidae > Bovichtus > Bovichtus variegatus. The sequence continues at coordinate 289,129 of CALSCE010010700.1, forward strand.
AGACCCTGCTCAAATCTAATGAAGCTGTATTCTGAGACTGAGCACATCATTTTGTGTGTAAAAGAAATAATTAAATAAAGCTGTTTTGCTCTTCAAACTAGGAGTTTTGCACATTAAAAGCAATAGCCAAATGGTTTAATATTCAGTTTTGACGTAACTTAGTGACATGACACTGCAGAGTAGTTGCCACACAAACACTTGTCCTGCATATTTTTCATCCCCTGGTTTACTCCGGCTCACACAGAGAAGCATGTACTGAAGAGGAAGCTCACCAAAATATAGCATTCTTCCATAAGTAAAGTCATATTTGCAATAAAGTAAAGTCTGAGTCTCCATTCCCTGATTGTTACTGATCAACACCCCCGCGCACCACACACACACACACGCGCTGCTGTTGTGGTTCTCTCCAAACTGCCACAGGGACCAGACAATTATATAAGTTTGACGTCAGCATGTTGAAAATCCAGAGGATTAAATGGAGTGACTGTATTGTTGTGCCACCAGGAAATATTCATGTCCCAATCTGATAAATCCTACATTTTTCATTTTGAGCAGTTTGATTTAGTTCAGCAACTTTATTGTCCTAGAGTGGAAATTCAATGTGCAGCCGAGAGTGAAAAAACACATATTACAACCGCATAAATTCTCAACTCCCACACTACACCCACGATTTACAGGAGAAAAAAAACAGAAAAGACAGAAAGAAAGAATTCAGCTGCAGCCTGTGAAGAATTCAGCTGCAAGAGGGAACAGTTTGTTCATCTATTGCAATGTGTCATTTAAAAGTCTACAGGGCAGTAGATGTTTGACTGTTTTTATTTATTTTCTTAAGACAGCTAACCAGCTATCTAGTGATATCGCTAGTCTGATGGTTAGCTTCTGATACTGCACATCAACAACACATCCTCCCAAAGTCCAGATCACAATCCTTGTGTGGAACAATAACGCATAATATGAGCAGCAGGCTAAAGTATTGTTTTCCATCGCAACAGCCAACACAACACATGCTGCATTTGTACAAGTTGAAGTGAGTGTGAGAGCTTTTTAAATCCCTTCGAAAGTGTGACAACAAACTTTCACAACGATGTACTTTCATACGTGGCTGCTGATTTTATTCAGTGTTTATATACGGTGGCAATATGTCCACTTGGACCAGTTACACTTAGTGGGAAAATATTGTATTTTCTTTTCAACATTGAAGCATGTAAACAAGCAATGTCACCACAAGGTGCTCTGGAACCTTCTATCGTATCACAATGTTTTGTCTGACAAAGTTATTATATTATTATTATTATTATTTGGTATTCTAAATTGTGCTGCGTAAGTCCATTACTGCCTTGCTGTGCATGCAAGATACCTTGGTACTATTGTTCCAACAGGACAGTAGAGGGCAGCCATGGTTAATGTAAAATAAATAGGAGCTCTCGTGAAAATCTGAAATAAATTCGGACTTGTGGGTGGTGCGTGTGTGTGTGCGTGTGTGTGTTTGTGAGAAATCAGTTATGTAACAGAGTTTTAGGAGCAGGGTCTCACCATGGTAATTAGCATTGTGCGAACACAGCGTGTCGGCCAAGTAATGTGAAAGATTTCTGCTGTTCCCTTCCCGGCAGTATGACCCATATTTCTCAGTAATCGTAGCCAGAACAGAGTGCTTCGCTTTCTCAAACTGCAGTAGATGGGGGCTGTGTCTGTGTGTGTGTGTGTGTGTATTGACACACTGAGTGCCTGCCTTGCTCTGAAGATTCAAAGCTGAAACCACATTATGTTGGAGCTGCTTTGTCCGATATCTGGATCAATAATTGACTCTACAGCAGCTACTGGTCGTGGGGTATGATGTAGTTGAAGGACTACCCATTTGCCATGTCCACTTTTCTCCCAGGCAGGACCAAGTGTAAAGCACTCTGTAATAGTATGTATTGATTTAGTGCAATGTTTATGATGCAGCCCTTGTTTGTTTCATATGTTTGGAGCCCTAAATCGTTCCTCCAACATATTCTGACCATACCTCACTGTTAGCTTTTGGCAGGTTGATGGAGTTGGGGATGGAGCGTTTCCAAAGCCTCACTTGCTCCCGTTAAATGGATCAGGATCGTTACATTGGGCTCATGGCTTAATGTTGACTTTGGATAGAAGAACAAGAGTAATTTTTAGCTCTAGGCATCGCGATGTCGGTCTGTCGGTCTGTCGGTCCACGACTTTGGTCCATTGGATGGATTGTCGGGTACATTTGCACACACTTGCATGGCCCCCCAAAGGATGAATTTTAAATTTAGTTTATGACCAAACTAATGACAATCTCATCAGTTTTCAGCTGTACTTTGGGTTTAGGGCCAACTTGCTAATATGCTTAACTAAGATGGTGAACATGGTTAACATTATACCTGCTATACATCACCACGTTAGCATTGTGTGAGCCTGGGATGCGCAAATCCTATGCTCAGTATCGGTATCGGGGAAGAAGAAGTATAATCCCATACGAGCCTAAACAACAACTGTCATTGACGTACGATGACGTATGATTCTTTTGTTATTCTAAATAATCAGATTACATTTTTTGTAAACTTTAAATCTTAGTTTGAATTGTGTTTCCCAGTCAAAAATGCTGCTTAAAGTTGTGTGTGTGAAAAGATTTGACTAAAAATCCACGTTTGTATTTCTTCCTTTCTTGTTTCACAGTTTGGGCATGATGTTTTTTTAAGATGGCGAGGTTAAGCAAAGTGCATAGATACAAATGTTCTCATGGTTGTGTACCATATCAGTATCGGACATGTGGCATTGAGCCATCCCTATTGTGAGCAAGTTAGCATGCTGACGACGTTAGCATGTAGCTCAAAGTACCGCTGTGTCTTTAGTGCAGCTCCCACAGATTCCCTAGACTCTTAGTCTTGTTAAAATAAGAATGACAAAGTTGAAAAAGCTACCAAGTCCAATTACTCTGGAAAAGGCTAGCAAGCAAACCTTCAATCAAAAAAAAAGCTAGAAAGTGGAAAGTAAAACTACTGTTTTTTCACGAATTAACTTTTTCACTCAAAAATACTGAACAGTCTCAAGGTGTGTATGTGACAGTGATGCATTGTTCCATCTGAACGTGACTAGAGGACTGTGGGCGTCTCTTTGAGAATTAACAGCTAAGGTGTGAAAATTCATATTGCAATTACTACAATAATATGCATTGTTACTGTTGTTTATCACTCTGGCACTGCTCATTTAATAAAAAAGGAGAAACACAGACAAATGGTTTTCAGAAGTATAAACAGTGGATTATAGGGACATAAAATGCTTGAATTTCTCCCACAATGTTGATTAAAAACTAACATGATGGACAATATCTCCACTGTTCATAGAAGTCACCTTCACTAACTGCTTTCAAAGAATGAGGAAAACACAAAGAGCAGTGAGGAGTTAAAGCTATAATATGTAACATTTCCACATAATTTTCATTTGGCCCTTTGCGCATGTGTTATCATTGTGGTTGTCATAAATTGACTTTTTATCCAGTTTTAAGACACATATTTGTGATACACTTTCTAGATCTTGGTCTTTATTATCTCTATATTTTAACCGGATGAACATTTTAATCATTGGACGTCTGGATCTTGAGTCATCGGAGAAAAAAGCTGAGGAAATGTTAGCCTTTAGCTCGTAGCCCCTTCTTCCTGTGTCCACCGGGAAACACTGATTTTTAACGCGAAATTGCTTTATTTTGTGTCTTTTATCAACTTTAATCACCGGGTCCGTTTGTTTTGGGGAGGAGGAGACCTCTGTGGATAATTTGGCTCCTGGTAAAACAACCCTGAACGTCTGGATCTTAAGTTATCAGAAAAACAAGCTGAGAAAACGTTATCTTTTAACTCGCTGCCTCTTTGACCTATGTCAAACAGGGAAACACTGATTTTTAACGTGAGAAACTGCCTTTTGTTGTGTTTTTACCAGCTTTACTCAACAGGTCCAGTAGTTTTGGAGAGGAGGAGACCTCTGTGGATAATTCGGCTCCTAGTATAAACCTCCCGAAGGATGAACAATGAACCAATGTTAACCGGGAGAAGCCGACTGCGATGACAAACTCCCATGATCCACTACTTCACAACGCCACCAAACTCTATCTTTTGTTATTGTTTTGATTGAAATACCCCGAGTGGCATAACATGACATATTGTACGTTTAAGTTTATTTAAAAACATAAAAAAAAAACTCTGTTATGATTGCACACATACACACAGTATCAGGGCATGGCCCCTCCCATGAGGGCACTTAAAGGTCTTGCATAGCATTCAAAGGCACTTCGCTCTCTGAATCAATGGAAAGTTGCCTGCCAGGCTGCAGACCAGAGCTCGGCGGCTTTTACACTCTGTGGTCTGATAAGGTTCTGACTCAACACTAGGCAGAGTGCTGCTGGCAAACAAAGGCCGAGTCTAAAGCTTCACATATTCCATCATGCTACACATTTCAGCTCAAGACACATTTCACAACACAGTGATATTACAAGGCAGACACTGTAAAAAGAAAGAAGAAAAGAAAAGAACTACAAACGCCTCAGGGAAGCTCTGCAAACGTTGGAAAATCTTCGATGAGTTGTTAAAACGAAACAAACATCACAAGATAGTTGTGAAACATCAAAGCGCTCACAAGTCCTCAGCTAGCGTTCACACAATGATTTACTTCATTCTTCTTCTGCAGGCCTACACCACGTGTACTTTTCACTCCATGCCGCCATATTTATTTGATAGCTTTAGTCACTGAATGTCATGTCATGTCATGAAAATATTTCATGAAATATTTTTTTACATCCAAGCTTTTTTCAAGAAAATTAAGTTTTTTTTTTACATTCAAGGTTTTTTTTAATGAAAATTAAGGTTTTTCTTAAATACATATTTTTTTCCATGAAAAATTAGTTATTTTTTCATGAAAAAATTTGGTGTTTTTTCACATTCAAGCTTTTTTCAAGAAAATTAAGTTTTTTTTTTACATTCAAGCTTTTTTTTAATGAAAATTAAGTTTTTTTTTAAATACATATTTTTTTCCATGAAAATTAAGTTCTTTTTTCATGAAAGAATTTGGTGTTTTTTCACATCCAAGCTTTTTTCAAGAAAATTAAGTTGTTTTTTTTTACATTCAAGCTTTTTTTCATGAAAATTAAGTTTTTTTTTCACATCCAAGCTTTTTTTTAAATGAAAATTAAGTTGTTTTTTTTAAATACATATTTTTTCCATGAAAAAATGTGGTGTTTTTTCACATTCAAGCTTTTTTCAAGAAAATTAAGTTGTTTTTTTATTTTTTTCCATGAAAATTAAGTATTTTTCACATTCAAGCTTTTTCCGTGAAAATTAAGTATTTTTACAGCCAAGCTTTTTACATGAGGGGTTCTCAAACACACACACAATCACTTGTTATCACTGTGGCTGAACCACTTGTAGTTTCCTTAATTATGATAGAATATTATTCTTTTTTGTCATCAACAATTAACATGTGAGAGCATTGTAATGTTCTGGTTCGTCAATGTAGAGCTAATCTGCTGTGGATAATGTATCGCAGTAAAAAGTGCAATACCTCTAGGTGCTGCATCGAGTATTCATGTAATCATACAAGTAGTTTAACTACATTCATATTTGCATAGTTATTCACGTAGTTAAATTCTCTTTTTGACATTTTTTCGTGTAGTCAAACTACTGAAACTACAAACCAGTGTTCACTGTCTAAAAACTGCAAGTTGAAGACTGTTTTGTTGTTAAGATTGTCAGAGGTTCCAAAAACTGATTTGTTGAAATAAACTCAATTTAGTGACTATTTTTATATTATATTTTGTTGTAATTCCGTGTCAAATTTATACGGTCAATTTGATTTGATTTAACTTGTTCTAAACAGCTTTAGTTTATTTCCCAAACTAAATGTGTCCCGAGGGTGACTTTACTGTAGTTCCCCCAAACACAAATATCAACATATGCCACCCCAAAATGATTTGTTATTTAATCCGATATGAGTCCAATAAAGGAAACTGTTGCAGCAGACAGGAAACGTGAGAATGTCAAACAGCCTTTTATGTTTGTTAAATCCAAAAACCCTTTAGTGTGAAGTGTTAAACCTCCCTGTCTTATCTCTGCTTGCAGACTGCACTTTAACCTCTTAGTCATTGTACAGGGGTGCATGTATTGAATATTTTAATATTTATGGCTTACTCTGTGCAGTGATGACTAAACTCGTGAATAATTCTACGCAAGTCTTACTGTGCCCCATACTTTTGAAGCTCACTGTAGGTTTTACACCATCAAACTGTGAATTATTTACCGATGGATCACGCTTGAACACGAGAACATTACTGTGTAACTAATCCATAAATATTAAAATGGGCAATAAATCTTTTCTTGTTCTCGGACACTGTGGTATGTGTTGACTGAAAACAAAAGCACTGAACACCAGCTAATGTTTAACTGCACACGAGTAGTACTGTGCAGTTATATATATACTTTTATCTACCGATTTCACCATATCTAGGATTTAATTATGTATGTGAGAGATGTATTTAGTTTCCTCTTATTTATTTAATTTGGTTTTGTTGATATTGTGGATTGTCAACAATGTGATGTTTGAATGTCTTTTTTTTGTTGTTTTTATTTGGACCCCACGAAGAACAGTTGTTTCTGCGGTAATAACTAATAAGGATCCTAAATACAGGGTTTCCTCCAGCTTAAGGAAAGTTACATTTAAGACTTGTCCTCTGCATTAAAATGTATGAAATTTACACAAATCTGGATCGATGGGACATTGATGCAGGAGGCATTTGGTCATTTTATTTTTTAAATAGATGCTACCAATTATTTACTTTATTTTTATTATTGATTTTACAATGCAACGCCAGAAAAAAAAAAAACTAATCATAAAATTCTACGTCCTGATATTTAAGAATTTTGAAAGATTGATTTAAGACATTTTAATACTAATTAAGGTCTTATTTTTAGATTAATTAATTTAATGACTTAAGGATCAGCGGGGAACCTGTAAGTAAAGTTAACCTCACTGCAAGTTAAACATTGTCATGAGGATTAAAAAAAAATAATAATTTGGTTGTAAAAATGCTCACTTAAATGAGCTTAAGCATTAATTACAGTGTTAAGAAAATGAAACCCATGGCAGAGCTTTTTTCCTTCGTACACAGCTAAGCAGACTGAAAGAGAAATCATTTACCCAGAAATGTAGAGAAGCATGTGATTTAGAAATCAGCCGGGTCAAGCACAGTGACTGCCAGACCACAGCAGCCAGTCAGCTGACTGTGAGAGTGTGTGTGTGTGTGTGTGGAATGATGAAACACACCAGGGCTGCAGGCAATGAAGCATAAAGGACCGTTTATTGTACCCAGTACAGATTATCATAAACTCAGCAGTGTAAGAAACACATTGTGAGGGGAGGGGATTGAAGCCTATACAAAGTGCAGACAATCCCTGTGCCTGGGGTGGATCCCATGATAGTGTGTGAGTGTGTGTGTGTGTGTGTGTGTGTGTGTGTGTGTGTGTGTGTGTGTGCACCGTGGCCTTTGGCGGAACTCCGGCCTTTACACACACACACACACACACTTTCACAGGCAAGAGAACATCTTCTTCTCCATCCTCCGACCTTGAGGCCTCTTAAAGAAACAGTCTGCAGAAGTAGCATCGTAAAGGATCGAGATTTGTTTTTTTTGCTGTTTTTTTTTTTAAAAAGGTACATGTCTATTAGAGCCAGAACTATACAGCTTATACATTAAAATCAAAACAAATGCAGCCTTATAGCAAAAATATATACTTTATATACGTTTGTCTTCGCCCTCCCCCCATATTCAGAAACATAGATAATGAACACACACAAAAAAAAACTAAACAGAAAAAAAAAAAAAGAAAAAATGCAGAGAATATCACAAATATCTTCTTTGTCCAAAAGACAGTAAAGCGATATGTTAGTGGACACACAGTCTCAACTGATTACACCATGCAAAGAGAAGCAGAAGTCTCCTGTTGTGACTGGCAGAGTCCAAAAGAGAGAGTCACCCTTCTTTGTATTCTTTTTTGTTTTTGCATGCAACATCCTGATGCTCCTGCCATACTGGTGCATCAGAGTAACTAGTACACTGCCAAGGAAAACATTAAGCACCCAGACAGAAATACAAAAAAAGAAAAGAAAGGAGCAACGTGACCATTTATCATACATAATAACTTTTTTTATATGAATTATCGACGCCTCTGGGAAAATATGTACTTGTGTGTTATGCATCCCTTTTGAAATGGAGGAGATGGGAGTGCTAATCATCTCTAAAACTTGGAGCAATAAAAAGGACCCAGCAGTGATGAGCAGACATGAGGAGTGTACTGTATAGACCGTGGGGTGCAGTCTCTAAAGGGAAGCAGGTACAATCTCTGACACGGGCAGAACGAGTAAAGAACGTGACATTTACACGAGAGAGCAGCCCAACCAACTAGCCTGAAATACAGCAACGCCCCAGAAACCTGAGAGGTCTGGGTCTCTAAAGAACAGCTGGCATATTTATAAAAAAAAAAAAAAAAAATGTACTTCTATCTACAGAAAACAAACTGATTTGTGGATTTAGAATATGTTTTATGTTTGTTTTTGTCAATCCGTCTTTTGCAAATTAAAGCCCTTTCACGGATCTCGTAGTTCAGATGTGGCGACATGAAAATGGGGGGACCCAAAAAGGCAACTATAGAATAGTGCTGCATTTAGAATATCTTATTAGATTTTTTTTTCCTTTTCTTTTAATGGTTTTACTCTATTGTTACTTGATTGTTTTTAAGAAAAGCAGATTGTCACAAAATCAGAAATGCAACAACTCTTGCAGTCTTGTACAAAGTGGGGGTTTATTTTGTCGTCAGTTCTTTTCAAAGATGGCGCCGCGTGGCCTCGCTTTTGTTTGGTCTCCATAGCAACAGCAGCCCCATGCAGTCCAGCAGTTCACCCTCACTGGTTTTCACAACCCTCTCTGTCTCGCATATAATGGCGCAGTAGAAGAGCTTTTCCCTCATTCATTCTTAGCTTCTGAGCTTTAACAGAGTTTTATGAAGGTTTTCCAGGGAGCGGGAGAGAAAACCATGAAGAGGCAGAGCGCGAGGGTTTTTCCTTCCAAGCGGCTCAGCAATTCCAGCTCTGGATTCTTCTTTAAGAGTGGCCGTCGAGAGACTTTGGGAGTGTTTGCGTGTACATGTGTGTTGTGCGTCAGGACCTCCCGCTGCTCGTTAGTAGCCGTAGCCGTCTGGAAAGGGCAAGCCTGCCACACACTGCTCCCCGGCGTCCAGCAGGTAGGGAGCCGTGTCCTCGTAGTGGGTGAGGGGCACAGTGTCGTCGTCCAGCCCCGGCAGGCTGTCCGGGTCCACCTTCAGGTTGGGCCTCTGGTTGTCGGGGAAGGCCATGGAGAAGAGCGCCTCGGGGTCGCACACAAACTTGTACACATACCTCTCACCTGCCACCTGAGAGACGAGACAAAAGTCATATTAAAATCACATGAAAAAATCCTGGCGTGTATTTTGAGCGCACGCATAACATCATATTTATAAACATGTCGTTTCCTTTACAGGCTCTTGACTCGGTGTAGTGACCTAGCCATACTCCATTTGTTCCGAATGAACTTAAGATGCGTGTAAAGTTTATTCATTTTGAAATCTGAGGCTGCAAACACTGAACATAAACAGTTTAATATACAGCATCATATATTTAATAGAAGAGATGTGGCCAGCAGGATAGTATTCACCGGCTGTGATAAGACTCCACATCAAAAACAAGGTTATAAGAATATTTCAAATTTTTCCGATTTCATTTTAGTTCATTTTCAGAGTGCGTTTGCTAGTTTTAAATTTAGTTTCAGTTTCTCAGAAGAGTTTGAGTTTGTTTCCGTTAGGGCCAGCATTACACTGTCTCAGAAGTACGCAGCTACATATACACACACAAAATACATGGTTGGAGAATTGTGTCGGAACGGCCATGATGTGAATCGACTAATCTTCGCGCTGCTTTCGAGTCTGAGGTGAAGCAATCACAGAAGAGCGCCATCTCCTGGATGTCAAGTCTGTTCAATTTGTGTCACGGAAGTTGAGGGAAATTCATGCAGTCTCCTCAAGTCAACAGTGAAATAAAATAGCTAAAAATGTATTCAATTAATTTACATTCATTTTTATTCGTTTTTTTTCCAACCAGGCAATATAATTTCAGGCGAGTTTTCCTTAAAAGGACGTAATAATTATTTAGTTTCAGTTTACCAACAGTATTATTCACTGCTTACTTTAATTTTAGTTTACTATAATAACCCTGCATCAGAGCACCCCCCCCCCCAACCCCATGGTTGTAATCAAATACACCATCTCAACTATTTTAGCCCCCCATGCAGCACGACGTCGCCGAGGGAAGGTGGTGGCGGGAGAGAAAGGAAAAGGGGTGAACGTGCCTTTACCTTCTGCATGATGCCCTTCTCGTAGTAGTAGCGCAGCGAGCGGCTCAGCTTGTCGTAGTTCATGGCCGGTCGGTTCTTCTGGATGCCCCAGCGACGAGCCACCTGAGGACACGCAAACACAAACAATTACTGCAAGCTGTAGGGAAGCGATATGTTGTAAACCTGCAGAGCTGGACAGAAGACACGAGTTGCGTGGACAGTGGGGACAGTGGGGACCCACCTCCTCAGGCTCAATGAGTTTGAACTCCATGCCACGACCAGTCCAGGCTATGAAGTGTCCGTTGGCGGGGTCGTCCAGTAACGTGACCAGGAACTGCCAGAGCTGCAGGGAGCCGCGGCGCTGGTAGGGAGGCCCGTCACGATAGACAGAGGGCTCCTGTTTTACTTTACCTGCGAGTGGAAGAAGAGCGGAGAGAGAGGGAGGAAAAAGGAGGCAGAAGGAGAGAAGTGTCAGTGAGCACTGTACTGCACCACGACCACAGTGTGGTGAGACATTCCTGCCAGATGGTGACTGTGAAGTGGACTTGCTGTTCATTATGCACCGTGAGCGAAGCCAAAAGGACTGGACACGCCAGCACGGACAAACAATATCCAGGACTTTTGCGCTAATCTTGGGTTTATAGAGAGGTTTTTTTGTTTGTTTGTCAGCCGGGTCATGAACAATCTCCAATTTTCATGAAACTTGTGTATGA
>CALSCE010010700.1:305243-315665 GCA_943593645.1 Bovichtus variegatus
TCCGTGTCGCTTCCACGGTACGATTTCAAGCTCATGATCACACCGAAGTCGGGAGAACGACTTCCTAACTCGGGAGACGAGGTCTGCGCTCTCCGAGTGCTATTCTAGCTTTATTCTTTTTCTCCGTCTTACCTTCTAATCTTTCAGGGACCACGCACGCGTCGTCAAAGTACAGCTGAGGATCTCTGTCGAAAGAGAAGCCTGCAATTGACAAAAAATAAAGAAATGCAACATTAAAATCGGATGAAAGTGGAAGAGCAGATAGAGCGTGGGAAACGGGTTTTTAGTTCCGACATAAAAAAGGCCTCTGACCCCATCCAACCCAGAGACCCAAACTGCATGCAAAGCAATATAGCTGGGCAGCTTCCCAAGAGTGGAAGCTTGTATTGTGCAGCGCGCATGCCAACTGCTGATGTGAGAGATGTACCGCATGTGTGGAGCCGCCACACACGATTCATTGATAGATTCACTTCCCCCCCTTGAGTTGTCATTTCAATGCTGCTGACCAGCTATTCTTTCACCCTGCTATATCAACACTGAACCCCGAGCAGCTCGATAAGTCTAATGAACTAATTCAGAGACATAAAAAGACAGAAAGCAGACAATCTGAACTTACTTTCATGGTTATTTTGGTAGAAGCTCCCCGCTCTCCCGAATGATGACTGACAGTTCGGCACTTCTGTGAACAAAGAAGACAGGCGTGTAAATTTAGACCAGAGACATCCTCACTGTCATATCAAATGTGTAATGCATCAAAATCCACCTCGCAGCTGACAGATATATTTGGATCGCTGCCACCGCGTACAAAGATACACAGCTTTGATACGCATCTGCCGCTTGTTTGGTTATAGAGTAGACACTCGGTCCAAGCTGTATTAGCGTGTTAAGTCACATTTATAAATATACAGCAAGGGAATAAAAAGGTCAAAAACACATTGTGGCTGCTAAGGGATGCTATGTGGCGCGCGCTGAAGATAATATATTGTAAATAAAATCAACAAGGATTTGGACGGAAGTATTATAATTAATTAACGTACAAAATGTACAATTAATATGCTCTCCTCAAAGCCACCAGACCCCACTGAGAGAAACAGGAATCGTGTCGTGAAAATCCTCAGATAGACTTGAAAAAGTCGTCTAGCTCGACATCATTGTAGACGAGTGAGAAATGGAGCTCCATTTAAAAAATAAATAAAATACAGTAATTGTCATTTAAGAAAGAACACACTCAATGTTGCTATTTTTATTTATGCAGCGGGACCTTATGATTTATTATTGCTTTATTTAAGATTATTCGTTATTTGTTTGTTTTTCACAAAAAAAAAGTCCCATCTGTGATGCAATAAAGATATATGTTTTGTTTTTTTTAACAAAATGAAAGTTTCCAGTATGTTTTAGTGCCATTTTAAGAGTAAATCTCTTAAAATGGATGCTTTGATGATTATCTGGATAATATCGTAACTCATAATTATTTTGAGCGGGATAATCGAGACATAAAACCTTCATATAGTCACATGCATAGTGGCTGCTTTTCTGGCCAACCAATGACCATCTGCATCTCCAACAGCTGGGCTGAAAAATGCCCAATCTCAAACACACACACACACGCACACACACACCTCGGAGTGCACACTAAAGCCTAGATCACTGTAGTACACTGCACAGCACACAACTTCCCCCGCATGTCCACCAAGCCTTTAAATAAGATTAGCACCATGGTTGCTGTATTAAATCTCTATGACAATCGAGTTACACCCCACCCCCCACCCCCGAGGGGTCAAGGCCCGTCTTCCGTTTGCAGTCTCTGCAGTGCGGACCAACCACCCCCACCCCCATCTATTATTCTGCTTCCTGTCTGCTGATAAGACAACCAGAGATCAATCTTGAGCAAGTGTTTCCTTAAGTCTCTGTCTCCCCTTGTCCTCACTGAAGGAAAGAGTCTGCAGGAAGTAACAGTGATTGCCATGCATGTAGAGAAAGAGAAAAGAAAAGGGGGGAGTCAAAGAAAAACGTCCTCTGTCCAATGGCGATATGATACTGCATGGATTCAAATGATGGCTTTATCTCTTCAACATAAATGACTTGGACCACAACCAATAGGGGCCGTCCTCGACTAAAGTTTCTTAAAAGACTAAAGTAAGTCTGTGAGCCTCCCCACAAAGAATCCTGCAAAAGCCAAACTTTAAATCTTTGGGTTTACAAGAGACGCCATTCAGCACGAAAAAAAAAAAAAAAGAGCTCTCGCAACAGCTCAGACTTTATTCATTATATATATATATATATATCACGATGCGTATCGTAGCGTCGATACAGTCCTGTTGACAATATGTTCCTTGTTGGCATGCACTTCTTCTATCCATCTAGAGATATTAGGCCTCTGTGACGTGGGTATTTAAAAGGCCATAAGAAGCTAAGAGGATTTGTTATTACATCACGGACCGGCCAGCCGGTCACCCACCAGGCCGAAAAGGAATGAGAGGATATACGAGCGCGAGTGAGAAAAGATTACAAATATATAAAAAAAAAAAAAAAAACTTGCAGAGTTTCAGGAAAAAGGGATATAGATGCATCGGCGCAGGGACAACAGCTGGGCGTGTGGGCGTTCGGATCAAACAATGCACCGACAGCCACTCCGGCTTGTTTGATTTAAACCAAGCGAGTAAACAGCAGCTCTGCCGTGACTGTTTGACAAGGCGCTTTGGAGAGGACCGGCACCATTTGGCCCCTTTATGCATTCTGTCAAACCAAGTTGATCATTTCAAGGCTCTTACAAATCAACTGGCTGTGCTGCAGGTCACTAAGTCCTCTGAGGGCACTGGCCTAGATCTATTCCAGGTAGGCTCAGTCAAGAGGTTCTCCGCACCTGGCTGGATGACCCATTTACTTTTTGCCCTTGGAGGCTTAGGCCGAGATAAAAGTCCCACTTTTACTTTACTGGCATGACTCTGGAGGAACGGTGCAGATTAGGCTTTAAAAAAAGTATGTGTGTGTGGGAGAAATGAGCACATGAGCACCAGGGCCTCCGCTGCATGCTAAAACTCACAGGCGCGCGTTAGTGCCCAGAACAAACATGGCGAGGCACATTCCTCGCCCTTCTGCCCGCTCTACTTTCACACAGCCCTGGACAATCGCTTTCACACCGCTAGCAATAGACTTCTTTGCTTTGCAAGTGCAGAGAAATAGATATGCAGGAGGCTCCACAGGGACACCTTGAGGAGGTAATGGACTCTACTTATTTTATTAACAACTACTCTTCTCTACTCACCAGAATCAAAGCAGTAGTCGCGAGGCTCCTGCTTGATGGCCATTGGGTGGAAAGCAGCCTGACGCGGAGGACCCGGGGGCGGACCCGGGGGCCCCATGGTGGGGACGCCCTGCTCTGTGTATCGTGGGTCGATGAGCTCTTGCTTGAAACCCTGGGGGGGCACAGCTACCAGCGGCTCTGACATCTGGCGGTGATACGGCGGCCGGCCATCACGTGGCAGACTGTTGCTGCTGCTGCTGGGAGGCTGGGGCAAGAACTGCGGGCGCCCTTGACTCTCTGATGGGGGAAAAGGTAGACATGGCTCCGACATCTGCCGATGGAACCTAAAAGACGGAGGGGAAAGCGGCGAGACAAACAGATGATGTCTCTTTTCGGAAACGCACCTCGCAAAAGACACTAAATGAAACAATAATAACCCCAGATCAGCGCGTATATGCAGGTTGTTTAAAAACGCGGAAAATAGCCAATAGACTCCTTTCTGGAGTGTCGCATTCGACGTCAAGGACTCACCAGAAAAAACAGGGTTAGCAAACAGCTGTGATTACTTTTTATTTTTATAGATGTTACTTATTGAGTTTCTCTTTCAAACTCAAATTGGGGATTGTTGGAACAGAAAAACTAACAAAGAAGACAAGTTTAAAGTGTAATGGGTAAAATGACTATTTCTGTCAAAGGAGTCTGGCTTTGAGGAGAGTATAATAATTGCATGTTTATAAATTCTAATTACTGTCCAAATTCCCGTTTACTTTATTTATTTATGTATGTATATATATATATATATATATATATATATATATATAAAAAATATAAATATAATATAAATATATATAAATATAAATATATATAATATAAATATATATAATATAATATATATATATTAATTTGTCCCAGGAATGAGTGCTGATTGTAACCTTTCCCACTGAACACATAAGTCAGATGTAAGTGGGTTTTTTGTCCAGCGGGAAAGGGGCTTAAAAGGAATAAAATGGATTAAGAGGTTCAACTGTGAGTGCTCACCTGTGCTCAGGTGAGAAGTTGTTGGCATCCTGGTTGATGGGTGCACAGGGCACGGCGAAGGGCGGGCTGTGGCTGTGGACTGGGAGTGCTTGCTGGTGGGGAGAGCCTGCGCTCGCCGTTATAGGCTGCTGTACGTGCACTGGACGCGGCCCTGGCGTCGGATTGGCTACATGGGGGTGAGGAGGGGGGGTGTGCTCACTCAGTGGATGCGTTCCGGCTGTGCTGGTGGGGCCGCAAGGAGAGACTGGTGTTGAGGGGGGAGTTAATGGCTTGAACCCAGGAGAGGGCTTCCTGTCACAGGCACTGAGGATGAAGAGAAGAGACAGTCAGAACTGCTTTAATCAGAGCGGGATCGTCAACACGCTCTTGGTAGTAATATTAAAATGAATAGTAATAAACTTTATTTGTTAAGCACCGTTCATGCAGGCGGAGTAGCTCAACGTGCTTTACAACAAAGTGAAGAAACAAGACAATAAATACGTTCTCAATTGTTGTTTAAATCGCTTATAGTTTTGGTGCATAGTTTAGAAAAAAAGAGGCCGTGAAGGATTATAAAACAACAACTAATTAGAAATGTAGGCCAGTCCCATAACATCAAGAGCCTCGTTAGTTAAAGAACTTTTAAATCAATCCTAAAAAGACACAGAGCCAGCGCAGGTCAGCTAGAACTCTTTCTTGTTCTAGTTAAAAAGCCTGGCAGCAGAGTTGGGAGTTAATAGTAATTAGTCTTTTTGGCATCTTATTGGGACAGGAACGGCCCTTTGCAATATTTCTTAAATGAAAACCTGCTGCACTGGACACCTTTGATTTAACATGTGGGGCCATGTTTGGCGAGATCCCTCTCTTTTTGGGAGACTCCCGAAAATGCGATTATCCACGACATACCTGTAGCTGTAAAGGCACTTCTCTCCGTAGGGCATGGGACTCCTGTCCTGGCGACAGGTAGAAAACTCTTTGGAGGGAGTCAGCTCGCGCTTGATCTTGGCCGGTGGCGGGCCATGAAACATCACTGGAGAGGAGGAGAGACATGGAGAAAAGGAATTGAGTGCATTAGATAAACTCCAGATATCACCTAATTGAAGCCATAAACAGAAGTGCAGCAGTTATCTTAACCACATTTGGAATTGATGGATAAATGGACGCACGGACGCCGCCTGTGTATTCCCCCGACTGACAGACACACTTAGCAGCAATTTATCATCCGCCCTAATGACGGTCGACTCTGGGCTCTGGATACAACCATCCGTCCACCGCTGCTAGGTAGCACGATACTAACTGCACTACACACACACAAAAGCTATCAAACTCCTCGTCTGATTCCCATTAGGGCACGCCAATACCAATACCCATGAATCAGTGTGGCTGTAATCTAATGGCGGTGAATGATTTTCTTCTCCCGCGCTGTAACCATTAGACACTAGCTGTAGCTTTCTGCGTATCGGCTGCAGTTTCCGGGGCGCCACATAATAGCCAGGCAGAAACTGGATCCCCTGGCGCAGAGGAGCGGAGGGTGGGGGGGGGGCAAATAAATCACCCGTGGTGCCGATGGACCCAAGCAGCAGCACTACAATGGGCATGTGAGCTCCACTGTGTGCGCCGTGAAACCTAATGGCTCAAGTGAGACTCCTCACAGAGGGAAAAGTAAGCAAGGAGGAGATTAGGCCTCTGTTCTCAGTCTGGACCGGAGGGTCTGCGCTTAGAGCGGCAACGTCTAGTCGACCAACAGAACATCTTCGATCATCGATTAATCGCTGAAGTCATCTGATGTCATATTAAAGTGAATATCTTTGGGTTTTGGACTGACAAAACAAGACATTTAAAAGACATCACTTTGCAGAAACGGGAATGGACATACAAAGAAGACGATACAGAAAATAGTCCCTGGCTGCGGCTCCAGCGCGTACCATCTGAGAGTGCACCATCTGAGAGTGCTCCTCCACCGCAGAGCAAACTTTTACAGAGTTCAACTCGGGTCAGTGAAACGGCAGCTCACCCCCCATGTGATGTCCTACTGACTGAAGCAACTGCCAAACTCACTTCTCAGTCACTCAGTCACACACACACACACGCACACGCCCTCTATAAAGACATGTCAATGCATCGACCTCAATAATATGTTACGGCACTCGAGGCTAGTGGTCAGTTTGCAAGATTTTACGAAGGCAGCAACCACACCCTGTCTCCACCTCCTACGCATCAGACGAAAACATGCACTCAGAAAGACAGAGTGGGGGGGGGGGGAATGCTCCATTGGGCATAATGTAAACATATCCCTCGGCTGCAGCCTAACGGCGATGTGCAGGAGATGGAGAAGTTTGGGGGACGCGGTGCCGGCAGTTTTGGGGATGCGAGTTCTGCAGAGCGGGGCTGAAACAGGCAGCTCTGAAGCTGCCCTATCCACTGGAATCTAGCCCACTTCAGCAGCAGGGCCCGAGTGCGGGAAAGTGTGAAATCAGATTAGGAGCTTGGCTCATGTGATGCCCCATGCCAATCGGCTGATTAAACTCAAAATGGAGGAGAGGAAGGGAGGGAGGGAGAGAGCAGCCTTTCCCAGAGCTGTGTTTCCAAGACGAAGAATTGTGCGCTTGTTCTCGGCTTGACGAAGAAATTTCGATAAAAAGAGAGGTGACCTGGGCATCTGGTCAGGGACAGCACTTCAAAGAAATAAAAATAAAGAGCACTTTACTCGAAGTAAAAAGAACCCTTATGTGCAGCGCTGCTGAAACAGAGATCGTTTTTTAAGCACCGCAGTTTGAATCTTTGCCAAAATCAGACAAGAACCAGGCTGAGCTAAAACACTCCAAAACCAGTTACAGAATATGTGCAGGACACACACACACACACACACACACACACACTCACATGGACTCAGATTTATCAGAGATGAACAAAAAAAAAATCGGGTACTCACAACTATCCGACTGGAAATCTGGGACAAACTGTTCGTCATCAGGCACCTGGGCTGTGAAGACACAGGAGAAGGTTGCACACGTGAGAAAAATCGAGCTCTCTCTCCAGCCAACATCATTCATGTGCCCAAAAAAAGGTGACACGAAAAAAACAAAGACAAGAGAAGAAACATAATCTCGTGGAAACTGGTTTATTAAAAAATAATAAAAGAGTAACAATGTAATCTAACAGAAAAAAGGAGCGAAAGCTACTTTTAGGCAAAAACCAAATGGGGTCTTGGTCAGCAGTTTGTCGTGAATAGGACTTTGCTCTTTTTGCATCAATTGCTAAACACACGAAAAACAATATTTCACACTCTCATCAAGTTAATCTTTAATCTTAAAACTTGCCCAATTTCATCCGGTTCACCATTTAGAAAACAAAAAGAGCTAAGAGGTAAGATACGTTTCCTACGTAAAATATAACCAAAATAATTCCACTGAAAGCTTTTTGCAGTGTTTACCAGATGGAGGACATTGGCAGAAATGTATAATTAAAAAAAATTACTTTACCAATAATAAAAATAAACAGAACTCACCTTCTGCAATCCAGATCTCTTGCAGCTGACTGAGGTCTTGGAAGAGTTCTGAGAATAAAGAAGTAAAATATATTTAATATAGGTTCCCACTCATTTAAATGGAGTTCTAATGACAAGTTATACCATGTTGTTGTGGCTGCAATTGAAAGATTACTTTCATTGTCGATTAATCGATTAGTTGTTTGGTCTAGAACGTTTTTAAAAATGGTGGGAAATGTCAATCAGTGTTTCCCAAGGATGACGTCCTCAAACTGCAAAACTATATTTCATTTAATGTCATATAGGAGCCGAGAAACCATAGAGTATTAACATTTAATAAAGGAATCAGAGAATTTCTAGCTTTTCGATCATCAAAGTATTTGGTGATTCATTTAATAGTCGACAACAACTCGAGGGATCTTTGCAGCTGATGTTGTGGCGGCTAATGTGCGCGTGGTTCCTTCCCATCACAGACGTTACCTTCTGTGTCCTGGGCGAGCTCCGTGTCCACAAACTTCCTTTTCCTGTCGCTCGGAGGCCTGTTGTGAGCTGGTTCCTCCACGTGAGACTTGTGCTGTTGGGAAGGAGAAGATGAAGAAAATGTCAGAGCATCAACAGGAAACATCACAAAAGGACAATGCAGGTGGGATGTAAAGTGTATGAGAAATGTACAGTGATCTATGGTGACCACCAGGAGGTCCATCCATAACGTGGAGATGAAGTGTGAGGCTGGCATGTGTCCACTTACACTGGGTGGGACCATAAATGGGACTTGCTGGTCATAGAATCCGTCCATGTTATCTGGTTGATTGGGGGGAGGGGGGGAAGGGGGGGGGAGTCCGATATTTAGGGGTGAGGGGGAGGTGTTCGCTTTAAAGCGACAGCGCCCGGGTCACTTTGTGGGTCACTAGAAAACACAAGATTGAAAACATACAGCAAGGTGTCAGAAAACTGCTCTTTTGCAATAATGCGTCTTTTAGCTGGGGTTGGAGGGAAAATGGATTCGTGTGAGAATCGAGATTCTAATTTCCTGAAATCGATTAACAACTTCCAAAAATAATTTATCTTTTAAAAACGTATTCCCCCTACAAAAGAAGCTAGATGTTGCTACTGATGGACAGCACACCATCCAGCATCAGTGTGTGATTTGTTTAAAAACATTATAATAATAAAATCACACAAAATACCAGTTCTACATGTTGTTTTGTTCACCGTGAATTTCTGAAATTTTTGAGGCATAAAAAAATGCAGCAAACTTAAGCTTGCGGATTTTATTCATGCAACAGGCAGCATTTTTTTTGTTTGTTATTCTGGAAGTCACTGTAAAATACTAAAAACTTTTTAGTGAGAGTTTATCTGTGGATGTTTTGAATGAATAAAAGTTACCTTTTGTTCATTTACATTATTGCAATAAGTTGCCACAGCGGATCTGAAATTAGGAGCCCTATGTACTGAATCATGAATTGGATTTCGAATCAAATTAGAGACACTGAAAGATTCACAGCTCTACTTTTTAGCCAGTATACGTGTAGACATCACTTCTGCGTTGTGATTCGCCTCTATTGCCATTTTAGAGGCCACACTGTGCTTCATTATTTTTGTTACGCGTTTATAGCACAGCACACCTGGTGCTCCACCATCTTCTTCCAGCCCGTTATTTAACCAACAAACAGAATCGGGCCATGCAGCGCGCGAGAGGAAGCAGCACAATGTAAACACACGGCGCATTTAATACACTTATATAAGCCACACTCATTGGCCATCTGTGGGCACTACGTTCCACTATAATCAGCTTGGAAATGATGAGGAAAAAGAAGTGATTCCCTCACTCTTTGGAGAATATTTAGCGTGCAAAAAAGCCTGGCAAAAAAAAAGGGGCAGAAATAGAGCTGATAGAGTCGGGGGATAATACTGGTGCTACAACTTGGAGAACTTGCACTCCCCCCTTTTAAAGTCAGAAACACTAGTAACAAAAAGAGTTCCCCTAAAACAACAATAACACTAAGCCACTAAATCTGCCCTCCATTCTCACATCTCCCTGAGCACAGTGATATGACTCATTCCATCTCCTGTTAATGGATGATGAATACAGGAAAGCTGCAGGGCAATAATTACAGGCGCCCAACACATATTACACTTATAACATTAGGACTCACTGTACTCCATGTGGAGTATTTCATCATAGGCTTATAGCGCGTAAATAAAGTATAGGAAGTCATTCATTTCAATGGCAATCACACATAGTAGTTAAAAGAGGATAAACAGCAAGAATTTAACCGCAAGATTAAAGACTTTAGATATAAAAATCTAGGTGGTAAAGAGTTACTTTATTAAGAAAAAAACTACAGTTATGACTTACTGAAGACATATGACAGCAGAGTCAACTACTAGATTATAATTAGATTAAAGGTTAGGGAAGAAAAAACATGTTGTGGTCCCTAAACGCACCAGAAACTAGATAAAGTTTACCACCAGCGTCGCTCTATAATTTTCACTACAGCTTCGCAGACATTGCCATATGAAAACAAAAGTAAACAGACAAACTTAGATACTGCGTAATAGCCACTAACTTTCATCACTGCGGTAACATGTCAAAAATAGCTCATTTTCGGGAGAAGTTCTGCGTTGTTGGCGGGGCTGGGGGGACCGCCGCTGGGGGACGAAGATCATCCGA
>CALSCE010010700.1:315765-379889 GCA_943593645.1 Bovichtus variegatus
CCCCCCCCCCCACCCCACCCCACCCTCTACACCTCCTTCTCCCCGCCCTTCCCCCACCCATCCCTCCCTTGTTTTTCTCAATGAAGTGAAACTCGACCCGTGTGGAAACACAGAGGAAAGAAAAAAAAAAACGGCCCGTCCATTCATAAAATAAAATAACTTAAAAAAATCACAAACAATCGCCTGATTGCGCCGTTAAGCCAAAACCAATATCCACGCAGATAAACTAAGCGCCGATTAAACAGGCTTAAATACGACACACAGCGAACATTTTACACAGACACGATCCGATATAAAATGGTTGACAAAGTACATGTCTTTAATTAGGATGGCGTTGCGGTCGTTTGTAGTCTAAAAGAGCGTTAGGAAAAAAATATCTAGCCGTAAACGGGCTTCATAAAAGCAAGTTTTAGCAGGAATAAATATTGCAGCTTACCTTGTCTGTGTTTATAGACGTCCTCTATATCGAAATAATGCAGTATTAATATCCACAAATACAAAAACAACGTGTCGATAGTCGTGTAATCGCCTGCGCACTGGTGGACCGATGTGACTCCTTCGACTCACAAAACTTGACTGAGCTTTTCGTTAATGGCCCGGTCGGTTTTCCCCTGGGCTCGAGCGGCACGCAGAGACCAGCGCTGATTGGTGGATCGAACCTGTCAGTTAAGTGAAGTAGCCAATGGCGTCACCGGAGCTAATGAATTATGCATGAGGCTCGGTTCGGCCAATCACAACGCGGCAGTAGCCTATTTTTATGAATGGCTGGATTTCATTCACATTTTTTTCAACAATCAATGCCAAGATGTGTTTGTTAAAGGGCCAGCTGCAGTGGAAATATACTAAAGATTGACACATACAGACGCTGCTGTATCAACGTCAGTCTCACGTTGACTTTCCTTGACTCTAATGATAGATCATTACATTGTGAGAACAAATTGGATTAAAACCGTGACACTTGCTTTTACGCACTGTACCGTATTTAAAGTTAATTTAAACTGAGTAGTAAAGCAGCACATTGAGTGACGCAAATGGCTGAGGATTAAAACGAATAAAAAAGAAGAAAATGTATTTCAAGTAAATGATGTGAAAAGAGTGGATCATAGAAATTACAGAAGTGATATACCTTGAATGTTATATATCACATAGAAAATACAGATTATCAAGCGTTACTGGCCTTGTTTAAATATTTATTTTGCTTGTTTACTGTCTTTTTATATTTATCTATAAACAAATAAAATCAACTTCCATCAGCAGTTATATTAGCACACAATGTGATTAGTTTTATTTAAGATGTGAAAAGGTCATGATGAGGTTAGTAAATCTGTTCTTCACTTTATTGATGCTAGAGGACACTAATTAACTAAGGGGAAAAGTCTCTATTTCTTTTTATTATTTTCACATTTTATTCATTCATTTTAACTGTTTATTCACTGTATATATTTTATGTATATTTTATTTTTTAACATTAAGGTTTAAATCTTAGTGGGGAAATCCTGAAGTTTGGGGGACTAATAGTACACAAATATAAAGATATAAAATAAACGCTCTTCATGTCTTCAATTATTCAATTATTTTTAAACTTGTATAATGTAACTCGTCAGTCTTCAATAGCTCGACCTACTTTTAACAAACTCTTAATAATATATATATCTCCGCCCTGTTATGGATATTCATGTTTTCAGAAGTCTAATCTTAATATTTTTCTTTTGCCACCCTTGAGATATGTTTCACAGTAGATTGGTGTAAATATCTCTCCAGAAGATGAACCATTTCCATCAACTTTCCTTTCTGCAGCAACGGTCAACTTTGTAAATTAGGTCATAATTTCATTACCATAAAACTGCTGTTTTTTTTATCGGCATCATGACCTTTTCTACTGCTTCACCGCATTTTAAACCCCACTACTGATAAGCATGGCCGGATTATGAGACAATGTGTCCCTGGGCACAGACATGCAAAAGCCCCCCCCCCCCCCTCCTACAAGACACAGACTTTAAGGTTATTAAGCATCTTTTTGTTGTTTTTTTGTGACTCTTAGTGATCATTTTGAGTCTCTTCCTGGTTGGTATATGTTGGTACGTCTTTGAGTGTCATTTTGTAGGTAAAGTCCAGGGGGGGGGGTGGGTTGACACTATGGGCCCCAGGGCCTGTGCCCGGTAGACCCCCTTAGTAACCCAGCCTTGTTTAGTTTTTTTAAAACAAAAGTTTTTCAATTATAATAAAAATAATTCATTTAACTTCCACTATTACCAAGTTGACCGTCATATAGCATTGAAAGAAAACAAGATATGATGGTTTGTGTGTGAGCGTTTCCTCACAAATATGCACACGAAGGAACGGCTGTTGAAGCCCGAAGGTCAGAGGTCATGAATAAATAACCTTTGTCATTATCACCTTAGTCACCAAATTAGGAATCCCTCATATGAACTCTGTGTCACTGCACACACAAATTCCAGCAGCTGGTATGAAAACTTTAATCCCTGGCAAATCCCCGCAGCCATGATGCAGAGATTATGAGCCTGCTGCAGAAGCAATAATAGTAAGAAAAGACAAACACACATGTAGTTGTCACGCAGGGACATACAGTGCTATCTTTGTTGGTCATCACAGAGGTCTAAGGCCAAAGACAAACAGCTTGTCTTACAGGAAGCTCCAATTGGAGATGTAGCGCTGAACAAGGTGGAGGTGAGAGGGCCTAAAAAAATCTCCCCACATGTGCGCAAAGCATTGAATAGCACAGGACATATATCTCTGTGAGACTATTTGGAAAGCAACAGCCTGCGGGTCCGCTGTATGGTGCACCTCTTCGCTGGTGCGGATGTGGTGGGTGGTCACTTGGAGGCGTGCGGAGAGCGAGCACATTGTGTTGCTGTTCTTACTCTTTCCTTAAATAAATGTGCCATATGCAAAAGAGGTGACATGCTGCTTGTGTACATACCGCTCTCTCTGGATGAGTGCTAGAGTGGGCGTTGCGAAGGCAGGGCGAGATTTAAAGAGATAATTTCCTGTTCCCTCGAAGACTACTACTGTAGGTTAGTGTGACACTGACATAACAGCCAGGTCAGCAGTTCTGCCAGAGTGTAATGTGGGCTAATCCTGGTGCTAAGAATCCTTCGCTAAACCAGGTGAGGATAACCCGAAAACACTACTCCTGGAACCTCTGAACCGTGGTCCTGTGCGGCCACTTTACTGGACAATCTACCACAGTTTTAAGGTTTAACGTTCATTTTTGAGCTTAAGCAATCTCACCACAAGATGTAGTTCCCCTTTAAAAGCTGACGTTCAAATAACTACCGGAACAACTAGGGAGAACAGTTTTTCTTTCAATTGAATCCCTTAAAAAACTGCGTCCTTAGAGAATTACCTTTCAATGTGCAATGGAAGCCTAAAGTGTCAGGCGTTAATTGAGTGACCTTTTTTTCTTTCAGTTTATTCTGTTCAACAGATATTCAAGGATCATTTATTGTGGTTCTGCAACACAGGATTGCACAACGAAATGCAGTTTTAGCTTATTCCATTGTAGCTACACACAAACAACATGACGAAACAGAGCAGAATAATAACAGTAGAAGCAGCGGGGCATTCCTGAAGTGCATTTTTTTTTTTAAATTTGCAACAGGAGGAATGTAAACAAAACAACCATCCCCATCGTGGTGTTTTAATGGGGGAAGATAGAGAAAAAGGAGGCAATTCTTAAAAATGCAACAAAATCATTGAAATGCAACAACCAATCACAGCTCCTGAATTGAAAGAACATAAACAGGAAAAATAATTCCTATAAGTACATTTTTTAAAATCCTTATTTAATGATACTCAACTCATCCTTATGGCAGTCACTGTGAATGTGAAAATCATCCCCAACTGGGATTTCTTTTGTTAGTAAAAGAGATAGTTTTATCTCCTGTATCTGTATCATGTGGGTTTCTCTACGGTCAGAGTCCATTAACTCCACTGGGGAGAAGTGAACGTGAACACAGATTATAACTGATTCTTTCGCCCCACAAGCCACATGTCTTCCAAACATTGTGATGCTGAAATTACATTTTTCAACAAATTAGAGGAAAATTAACTTTATTCGAGACAAATTTGTCTGATTTGTCTGTCTCAGCAACACATCACGAGATCTGGCAACACAGAGCGTCAAAATTGCAAGCTAACATTAACTAATGTTCATAGGCGCCCTTTCTAACTACTTGTCTTAATGCTTAACATGTTTGTTAGCTGTATACATATCTAATGTTAGCAAAATTAAATATAAATTCATAAGAACACGGCCACTTAGGATGCAGGAAGTGTTTACCATTTCATACCATTGGCGCCAATCGTAATGTGCGACTAAGCTAACAACCACGTGTTGTAGCCTATCCATCCATCCATCCATCCATCTTCAACCGCTTATCCGGGGTCGGGTCGCGGGGGCAACAGCTCCAGCAGGGGGCCCCAAACTTCCTTTTCCCGGGCCACGTTGACCAACTCTGACTGGGGGACCCCGAGGCGTTCCCAGGCCAGTGTGGAGATATAATCTCTCCACCTCGTCCTGGGTCTTCCCCGTGGTCTCCTCCCAGCTGGCTGTGCCTGGAACACCTCCCTAGGGAGGCGCCCAGGGGGCATCCTTACCAGATGCCCGAACCACCTCAACTGGCTCCTTTCTACGCAAAGGAGCAGCGGTTCTACTCCGAGCTTCTCTCGAATGACTGAACTCCTCACCCTATCTCTAAGGGAGAAGCCAGCCACCCTTCTGAGAAAACCCATTTCGGCTGCTTGTACCCGCGATCTCGTCCTTTCGGTCATGATCCAACCTTCATGACCATAGGTGAGAGTAGGAACGAAGATAGACCGGTAGATCGAGAGCTTTGCCTTCTGGCTCAGCTCTCTTTTCGTCACAACGGTGCGGTAAAGCGAGTGCAATATCGCGCCTGCTGCTCCGATTCTCCGGCCCATCTCCCGCTCCATTTTCCCCTCACTCGTGAACAAGACCCCTAGATACTTGAACTCCTTCACTTGGGGTAAGGACTCATTCCCTACCCGGAGTAGACAATCCACCGGTTTCCTGCTGAGAACCATGGCCTCAGATTTTGAGGTGCTGATCCTCATTCCAACCGCTTCACACTCGGCTGCGAACCGATCCAGTGAGTGCTGAAGGTCACAGGCTGATGATGCCATCAGGACCACATCGTCTGCAAAGAGCAGCGATGAGATCCCAAGCCCACCAAACTGCAACCCCTCCTCCCCCCGACTACGCCTCGATATCCTGTCCATGAATACCACAAACAGGATTGGTGACAAAGCGCAGCCCTGGCGGAGGCCAACACCCACTGGGAACGAGTCCGACTTACTGCCGAGAACCCGGACACAACTCTTGCTTTGGGCGTACAGGGATTGGATGGCCCTCAAAAGCGCCCCCCTCACCCCATACTCCCGCAGCACCTCCCACAGTATCTCCCGGGGGACCCGGTCATACGCTTTCTCCAGGTCCACAAAACACATGTAAACCGGATGGGCATACTCCCAGGCCCCCTCCAGGATCCTTGTGAGAGTGAAGAGCTGGTCCGTTGTTCCACGGCCAGAACGGAATCCGCATTGTTCCTCTTCAATCTGAGGTTCGACTATCGGCCGAACCCTCCTTTCCAGCACCTTGGAGTAGACTTTACCCGGGAGGCTGAGCAGTGTGATACCCCTGTAATTGGCACACACTCTCTGGTCCCCCTTTTTAAACAGGGGAACCACCACCCCGGTCTGCCACTCCTTAGGCACTGTTCCCGACTTCCACGCAATGTTGAAGAGACGTGTCAGCCACGACAGCCCCTCCACACCCAAAGCCTTCAACATTTCTGGACGGATCTCATCAATCCCCGGGGCCTTGCCACTGTGGAGTTGTTTGACTACCTCAGTGACTTCCACCAGGGAAATTGCTGATGATCCCCCATAATCTTCCAGCCCTGCCTCTATCAAAGAGGGCGTATTAGTCGGATTGAGGAGTTCCTCAAAATGCTCCTTCCACCGCCCGAGTACCTCCTCAGTTGAGGTCAACAGTGTTCCATCCCTGCTGTAAACAGCTTGGATGGTTCCCCGCTTCCCCCTCCTGAGGTGCCGGACAGTACGCCAGAAGCACTTTGGTGCCGACCGAAAGTCCTTCTCCATGGCTTCTCCGAACTCCTCCCACACCCGCTGCTTTGCCTCTGTCACGGCCGAGGCCGCTGCCCTTCGGGCCTGTCGGTACATTGCAACCGCCTCTGGAGTCCCCCGTGATAACATATCTCGGAAGGACTCCTTCTTCAGTTGGACGGCTTCCCTGACCACCGCGGTCCACCACGGTGTTCGAGGGTTACCGCCCCTTGAGGCACCTAAGACCTTGAGGCCGCAGGCTCCCGCCGCAGCTTCAGCAATGGAAGCTTTGAACATTGACCACTCAGGCTCAATGCCCCCAACCTCCACAGGGATGCCAGAGAAACTCCGCCGGAGGTGTGAGTTAAAGGTCTCTTGGGTATGGGCCTCCTCCAGACGTTCCCAGTTCACCCGCACTACCCGTTTGGGCTTACCAGGTCTGTCCAGACTCTTCCCCCACCCCCTGACCCAACTCACCACCAGATGGTGATCAGTTGACAGCTCCGCCCCTCTCTTTACCCGAGTGTCCAAAACATGCGGCCTCAGATCAGATGATACGATTACAAAATCGATCATCGATCTTCGGCCTAAGGTGCCCTGGTACCATGTACACTTATGAGCATCCTTATGTTCGAACATGGTGTTTGTTATGGACAGCCCATGTCTAGCACAGAAGTCCAATAACAAACAACCACTCGGGTTGAGATCAGGGAGGCCGTTCCTCCCAATCACGCCTCTCCAGGTGTCTCCATCGCTGCCCACGTGCGCGTTGAAGTCTCCCAGTAGAACTATGGAGTCCCCTACTGGAGCCCCCAACAGGACTCCATTCAGGGTCTCCAAGAAGGCCGAATACTCTGAACTGCTGTTCGGTGCATATGCACAGACAACAGTCAGAGTTTTCCCCCCCATAACCCGTAGGCGTAGGGAGGCGACCCTCTCGTCTACCGGGGTGAACTCCAACGTAACGGCACTCAGCCGGGGATTTGTGAGTATCCCCACACCCGCCCGGCGCCTCACACCCTGAGCAACTCCAGAGAAGAATAAGGTCCAACCCCTATCCAGGAGTACGGTTCCAGAACCGAGACTGTGCGTAGAGGAGAGCCCAACCAGATCTAACTGGTAGCGCTCCGCCTCCCGCACAAGCTCCGGCTCTTTCCCCCACAGAGAGGTGACGTTCCACGTCCCCAGAGCCAGCCTTTGCCGCCCAGGTCTGGTCCGTCGAGGTCCCCGACCTTCACTGCCACCCGTCTGGCAATGTACCCGACCCCAACGGTTCTTCCTGCGGGTGGTAGGCCCACATGATGGAGAGGGGGGGTGTGCCACGTTGCTTCTTCGGGCTATGCCCGGCCGGGCTCCGTGGCAAACCCGGCCACCAGGCGCTCGTTGACGGGCCCCCCTTCCAGGCCTGGCTCCAGACGGGGGCCCCGGGCTTCCTCCGGGCAGGGTCACACCTCCTCTTTTTTGATTTTGCATTGGGGTACTTGAACCATTATTTGTCTGGCCCCTCGCCTGAGACCAATTTGCCATGGGAGACCCTACCAGGAGCACTAGGCTCCCGACAACACAGCCCTCAGGTTCATAGGAGCACCCAAACCCCTCCACCACGGTAAGGTGATGGTAAACTGAATCCCCACAAATCAAAAAATATATACTGAGTATAAAAATAGCAAAATAATATAAAATTAGCGCCAATCAGTCTTTTTTTCAGTTTTTTCTTTTACTTGTATAATGTAATTCCTCATTCTTCATTAGCTTGCTTTAACTAAATTAACTCAAATATAAAGGTCATTTGCAACAACTACACGTACAGCTGTAAATGAACAATATGAACATGCAGCTTTATTTCCTTTGAAATTCCAACTCTTTTATATTCGTAGTCCTTAATCCCGTCAGTGAACCCGACCTTTACTGTTATCACAGCTGAAATAACAGCCACTGCGATGAAGCACAAGTGGGTGAGAGTATTATAATTGAGTCTCTTGGCAGTCTGTCCTAGCTTGCAAAATGTCTGTCAAAATGCACATTTCAAAAGGAGTTAAAATGGGAAAGTAGTGCCTCTGGGCGTAGGATGCTCTCTCAGTGAGGGACAAGACGTGACTTGCCTGCTATTAATAGCACTTTGGGAGATAATTCCTGCCTTGTTATCTTAGCAGCCGTACTCAAGAAGCCTCGCCAAAGGCAGACTCTGAGTTGTATAACCATGCTTTCTTTTATTATCCGTCTCTCTCCCATTCTTAATTCAAAGCCTCCTTCTTCTTTGACATTTCCTCTTTTCTTCCCGATTCTCTCGCTCTGCTGTTACTGGCTCTGTGAGAAGCCACTGGGCCACAGATCAGGGCCGAAAGGGCAAAAAGAAGATTTTTAAACACACTGAAGGAAATAATGAGAAGCTGCAAAAAAAACCTTTGTTCTACTTGAATGAGCTTATCAAGTGTTTTATTTCTGGTTCCAGTTTTTCACCTCAATGAATCAAAACATGTTTATTTAACTGATAATAGAATAGTTAACAGAATTGAATGTAATCGACAATGAAGTTCTTATCTTATCTTATGTAACTAAGTACATTTAATCACATACTGTGCTTAAGTGCAAATTCCAGCGGCTTTACGACTTACATTATAAGTACAACATTTCAAAGGGAAATATTACAGTTTTTACTTCACTGCATTTATCTGACAGCTTCCCAATAGTATATATATATATACTATATATATATATATATAAAAAATAGTTCAAATTCTTCACCTCAACCTACTACAGTACATCAGCAAAACGCTACTCTGTCATATTCTTATTGTAGTTCCTTTAATTTATATATGTTTCTTGTACACATTGTTTGATTTTATATTAGTTTTTATAATATTTCTCTTTTTTTTAAAATAATTTTCCATTTGAATTTCTCTTACTGTGTTTATGTATGCACCATTATTCACCAAAGTAAATTCCTTGTATGAGAAAACCTACACGGCAATAAATCAAATTCTGATTCCGATGCATTAATATCCTTAATATTTCTCTAATAATATAAAATAGAGGGGACATTATTCTGCATTGCGAGTGTTTTTTATTTAGACTATTTTAAGTACATTTAGCTGATAATACTTACACACTTGGACGTTTACATTGCAGTAGTGCTACTTTTACTTAAGGGTCTGAATGCTTCCTCCACCACTGACCTTTTAGAGTTTTAAATGTTTTATTTTTGTGAACACTTCATCCGAAAAGAGTCGGCTCAGTTTTTGCTTCTTTGGATTGCATTACAGTTAAATGTTACTTTGGAGTGCAGTGGGGAAACGCAGCACTCACTGTCTCATCACAGGTTTCCTCTCAGTCTGAATCTGACTGTTTAATGTCATCAGTGACTCGCTGTTGTTGTTGTTGTTGTTGTTGTTGTTGTTGTTGTATGTATTTGTTTTCAAATGATCCACAAAGATTATAAAAAAAAAAAATCGTCTTACTGTGTTTATCAAGCACCATGTAACACATTCTGATTATATTAAATTAAATATATTATTTTAAACAACAAAGTACTGCATGGAGTTCAAAGGTCAATTCATTAATAAATGGACACGTCCACCCAAAATCAAAAATAGATATTTTTCCTCTTACCTGTTGTGCTATTCATCAATCTAGAGCAGGGATCTTCAACAGGGGGTCCGTGACCCCTAGGGGGTCCTAAGAGTTACTGCAGGGGGGCCCCCAAATTATAGTTTCATAATGTTTTGAATTTTTTTTTTTTATAAATCCCTGTGCTGCATCTTTCCAAAGAAGGGTGAACTAGTTTGCTGTGGCTACATATTATTATTTTAATAGCTTAGTGTTGTATGCACCATAAAAAGTATGTTTCTACATGGTACTTTAAGCCGCCCTGCACATTACTGGAGGCCCAGTTTATTATGCAACTTCATTTCATACACATGTAGCCGGGGGTCCCTACTCCGTCTCTCTCTTAGCTAAAGGGTCCTTGGACTCAGAAATGTTGAAGAACCCTGATCTAGAGTGTTGGAGGTGTCGGCCTTCTCTCCAATATAAAGGAACTCGATGGCACTCGGCTTGTGGTGCTCATAGCGCCAAAAAAAAACACATTTGAAAAACTCAACAGCGATGTCTCTTTCCAGAAATCATGACCCGGTTACTCAAGATAATCCACAACCATGTTGTGAGCAGTTTCATTTAGGAACTACTTTCTTTGAACTGTATCACCATGCAGAAGGAAGCGTGCATCTACGCATAGACAAGCTAATGTTACAGCTCAGCCGAAGACGACACCATCACCATCAAGGGGGAAAGTGAGAAATATGCACAAATCTATTATATATTGTAATTAATTCCCATGCATGCTGCTTAGACGAATCTCCTATAATTCGACAAACACACACAATCCAACAAAGAGCACGTGTTTGAGTATTATTTCAAATTCTATCACTGTACACCGTCGTGTTTCTCATCAACGTGGAATGGACAAAAGGGAAAAGCAGTCCGACTACAGTGACATTGGAGCACTCGACAACTCTCACCAAAACAATCTAGATTGATAAATAGCACGACAGGTAAGAGGAACAATATGTATTTTTGGATTTTCGGGGTGAACTGTGTCTTTAAGTAGAAAGCTATTAGTGCCATTTGTTTATGTGAATTAAGAAAAAAAGAGACAAAATGCATATTCAACCTCCCTCTAAAATGTTTCTACCTACATGTGCCATCCGACCTCCTCTTCACTGCGAGTGGGACTCAGATGCCCCTCAAATAAAACCCGCCTGCTTGGTTCCAAAATGGTGGAACGAGCTCCACATTGATATCAGGTCAGCGCAAAGTCTTCACATCTTCCATCGCAGACTGAGAACCCACCTGTTTCGACTGCACCTCGGCCAATAAAACATAAAACATTCTGTATCTAGCACTTAAACTGGTTTGGCTTATTTAAAGCTAATGATTTGGCCTATTTGAAGCTAATAAATTCGCAGGATTCTTGCTGTTCCGAGTTTGTATCCTCATGGTTGTTTGCACTTCTTGTAAGTTGCTTTGGAGCTAAATGTAATGTAATGTTTTGACCATGAAAATGCATCGAGGGTGACATACTGTAGAGACAGACTGCAGAGGCTGGACATAATGATTTTTCAACTTCTTTCATCCAATCAGGTCCGGGACAACATAGGGGACGGTCTGCCCTTGACCCTCTGCGGGCCGAGACCCCGAGGGGGAACAGAAGGCTCAAATCACAGACGCAGAGTTTTATAAATCAGATAACTTGATTAACTGTCATCTTGGTTACATACTGTAGTTTTTTTTCTGACCCTGTAATAATCCCCTGAAGCTGTGTGATGACGTTGTTATTGTGATATGTAGTATCGGATCTGTGATCAACTTTATTTCTATGATTTGATGATTTAATGTACATGCAGAGCAGCAATACGCTGCAGGGGTTCTGCTGTGTCTCTGATGTCACTCAATACTGCTAATCTGTCCCAGGACGAGTTCTGGATCACACTGTAGGACTGTAGAGCCATCTCTACCTCGGAGGGGGGGGGGGGGGCGTAGATAGTTCCACATGGGGGGAGCAGATGGAAATGTGATTCTCAGCGTTGAAAGTAGTACCATAATCATATTTGTACGATCATTTTGCCCTCTGTGCGATCAAAAATACCCGATAATGTACAATAATATTAATATTTTTTACCATTTTGTGACACAATTAGTAGTTGCTTTTAATCATGGCGCATTATTATTACTATTATAATAGTTACTATTAGCGCATTTTACAACTTTTAGAATCTATGATTAAAATAACGCCTCTTCAAGTGTTCGTACTGGGAAGTTTATTAACCTAACAAAAAAATATCCGCTGATTTACAGATGTCTCTGCCAATGTAAGTCGATGTGAAAATGTATTTTGGGGCCCCATGGCGTCACGTAGCTGACACAGAAATAAATGTTAATTTTTTTCCCGGAACAACATACATTTTTCTGAGCAACCAATCACATAGTGAGGAGAAAAAGAACAACATGAGGCTCCGTAGTCCGAACGGCAGCCCATACCAGATCAACTCATTCACAATAAAAGCCCTAGACATATAATAATGGCAGGCGATTACCTCACATTTTCGTGTTGTTCAATCATCATGCGCCCACCCGGGTGTGTCAAGGCTTGTTATTTAATTTTGTAATTGTAGGCTATTACAAAATTGTCCGACTGATGGACTTTGTGAACACAGACACTCTTCAACGCATCAAAGCACATCAGCTTCCTTTAAAACCAAAAAAAACTACGTGGGTACATGAGACATCCTCATTTCCCACTGCTTCCAGTCTTTATGCTAAGCTAAGCTAACGCTCGACAAGAACATTAAGAATATCAAACTATTCCTGTACATGTATATTAAATATTGTTGATGTATTGCATTTCTGGTTATTTCTTCTTGTTTGCTGTATTTTGTTTCGTTTTATTATAATGAATAATATGACATTTCCAGTGCGTCAACAACATAAAGAGAGAGAATCATCTCTGTGAGGCAGGTTTTAGTTCAAGGACTTCACTCCTGACTCATCAATTTGCGCTTTAAAAATCGCTCAAGAAGAAACCACAGAGGCAGAGATGCCAACATGTCCACCAACAGTAGCTTGAATAGACTGGAGAGTATAAAGATTTATTTTTTTTTTTTTGAAACCTGTCTGGTAACTAGACCTTCAGCCTGCAAACATCTTTCACAGAACACAAGAGCATCTGAAGAAAAGGTAAACCAGTTCAATACATTTCAATGTCCAGGCTCTGGATTTTTATTTTTTATTTTATTTGATTGAATCTGGTGAACTACATGTGCCCTTTGAACGCTTCGCCAATCAGTCAGCTATCAAATAATTAAAAAGAAGCAAAATAGATTAAAGTATAAGGCTGGTGATATTCTTTATTTTTCTTATTGTGAACAAATCCCATGAAAAGACCAAAACCCACAATTAATTTATATTAATAAACAAGAATTCCCTGTGTAGCCAAAGCCTTATATGGATTAATTTGAATAGCTTTTGTCCAAAAACTATTAAAAACACACCAATGAACATTTAGTTTTTGAGTCGATCACACTTACACCGTCCTGCTGCCACTAAATGTGTATTAATCCACGGCTGGAAATAGTTCCCTACAAACATTTTCCTGTTTAAGTAATGTTTGATAAAAACTACAGTGCCCACCCGTTTTAGGAATCTTAAAAAAAAAAAAAAAAGTATAAAACCGAAATATATGTGACCTGTTTAAAAAAAAAAAAAAGAAAAAAAACAAGATTTTAAATGGACAATTTTCTGCCCCTAAAGGTCTCTCAATAGAGAGCTTGGTGGCGTCCATTGCTGGCAGATTCTCCCGGTTAAGATTCCTTCATTGTTCATCGCTCAAGAGGTTTTTAATCCGCAGAAGTCTCCTCCTCTCCAAAACAAACAGACCTGGTTATTAAAACCGGTAAAAACACTGAATAAACAGTTTTCACGCTATCGTTTCTCCAATAATTTAAGATCAAGACGTCCAATGACTAAAATCCTTCATCCGGTTAAAGTGCATAATTAAAAACTATGAAGTGTCTGGTAATAATGTGGCTTAAAACTGGATTAAAACAAAGTCAGTTTATGAAGCTTCTGGCAGACGAGCACAACACTGACACGTGCTCAAAGGCGAGACGACGTTGTGACAGGCGACCAAATGAAACGCACCTTGAATAAAATTACAGATTTCTCTGGGGTTTGAAAGTTGTTGGAAACATTTGGGATAATGCAAGTACACAAAGTCAACCAAATATATAACATAGATCTACTTGTTTTTAGGCATTTTAATGCAGAAATCTTATATATTATACATTTAAGCAAGAACAAATGGGCTTGTGAGTGCCACAGACGGAAAAGTATTTAGAAATGGAGCAACACATTGTTAGTTTTGGTCTTTTTTTATTTATTTTAATCATTTTTGTTTTTTTTAATGGGAGTTGTTGCCTTATCTTCAAACACAACTTGCTTCAGGAAACCCAGCCTGCAGATACAGATGGACACAGATATCACCTCCCTCGTTTGCGAATAAAGTTTAGCTCAGTGGCAGCAAATCCCATCGGTCCACAATGGTAACCTACCCAACTAACTGAAGGTTAGGATGACACCAAAATGACTTATGTCGGGGTTAACAAATATTGATAAAACCGTGTGAATGTTGTTTGTCTAAATGCTGTCGGGGTTGAAGCAATTCCTTTTTAGTATTTTTTTTTTTTTTTAGGGCAATATGCTGCTACAAGTAATCATCTTTGTACTTTCCTCGGTGAGCACTGTGCAAAGCCGTGAGCACAGCGCGGCTCCATTTATTTGTTAAGGCAATTGATTACTTCAAAGGACAGGAATAGACATGATTTGTGACACATATTGGAAATTCACTCAGACAGGCTCTGTGTGGGCGTTCACGTTGCCGTCCTTTGACTCCGCAGTAAATCACAAATGGATGTTGCAATAGCAGAAACTTCATCTGGGAATTCTACTTTCCGTCCTTTTTTAATGGAACAAGACAGCTTCTCCTCTGCCTTTTTCTTGCACATGATTATAAACATGCCGCCAGAAAGAAAATAAAAATGAAGAAAAAGAAAAAAAACCACAACAAATAAACATATCAGATAAATGGTTTTAAGCAAAGAAATACGTCTGAATAGTCTGATCCACACTTTGTTCACTCTCCTTTTGTTTCAGCAGGCATGCGGTGATGCAAGTTAACTTCAGGTAAAATATTATAAACAAATATATACACTTGGTAATATAGCTGTCTAAAACAATTCTCAATAAATGTAAAGTTACTGTAAACATGCACTCTTTTATCACCGAGTTCTCTTGGCACCCAGGCTCCGTTTAGGGACAACTGGCCTCCAAATTAAAAGAGAAATATTATGATATGCTGTATTTCTTGGTTTCTTCGATGGCATTCACACACGACTAACTCCATCCCAGTCGATGCCGTTTGAAGGAACCCAAAATCACATTTGGGGGGGGTGAATATCTGGTGTACGAGGATGCACTGGGGCCTGGGTGCAAGGGTAAGACTCTGTGTATTTTAAAGGGAAACAGGGTATAGAGGCATCAAAGCCCGACCCTACAGCGGAGCTCAGTTTGTACCATCAGAACATCTCAGCAGTCTCCCTCTGCCCTGCTCTGACAACAGTCTTACACTTCAGCAGGGGGTAAGACAGTTTCCCACAAACGTCTGACTCACGTCACATATTTGATCGCTTGAGTTTCAACGTTCAACCTTTTACGCTCTCTTTGACAATCTTGCCTGGAAATTTCTCGAGCTTGAACGTTCATTTTTGACCCAACGATGAAAAAAAACACACCAGGCAGTGGCCAAAGTGATCCGCAATAATGAAAATGTTCTGCTTTATGGCCGCAATTTTCTGCAAAAAGTTAAACTTTCCCCAACTTGCTGCAGAATGAAAGACTTAGACATTGCATGGCAGCTCGCTGCTGCCACTCTGGTGTGTTTTGGACATTAGGTTAAGTGTGTGTGGAAAAAATATTCTCAACACAAGGTCGATGTGTTATCTTCACCTACGACCTTTTTCTGAGGCCGATAGCGATGTTTGAGGGTTGATATTCTTTCTTTTTTTTTTTTAAACATAAAGTTCACTGCTAATTTGCTAACATTAGCATGCTAACACGCTGGAAAACATTGTAACCATCCTCTGCTTAGCATAAACGTGTTAACATTGTTAGCATGCTGGCGTTAGCATTTAGCTCAAAGCACTGCCGTAGTCTAGTGCAGCCTCATAGAGCTGCTAGCTAAAAGAGTGTAAATTATTTTAGTTAAATTACCCCAAACACACAGTATCAGTACATTTCTTTACTGAATTTATGTTTGTTGTCAGCAGACATCAAGTCAATACTGATATATAGCCGCATTAAGCTTTATTATTGGTCTAGCTTTACAATACACAAGCAATTAATTGGCTCCATCCCCCGACGGAGACCATGTGTGAAGCTTTGTGTAAGATATTATTTTGTCACACATTCTGTAATTTTGATGCATTTGTTGTTCCCGTTTCTTCTGCAAGCAGGGAATAAGCAAAGATGATACAAAACTGAACTCAAATCTAAAACAACGTGAATTAGACAAAGTGGGAAACTGCCTTCAGAGAGCGACTGCAGCGGCTCTGTACGGTGAAGAATACTGATCCGAACTCCTCTAAGCTAAGATTTCCACATTAATAACAATGATATATTAAAAACACATTCGTGTGTACAGTTTATGTGAGCTACTCTTACTTTCCCAGAAATATACATATACTCTTTCTGCACACACTGTAGAATATAATTTGCCATATTGTGGGGACAGTGATATGGATACATTCTTTGAAAACACTGAATTACTCTCTCAATAGTTTCTGAACGATATATCCATCCTCCACCAAACACAATTCCTCATAGTTTGTCTTTTTCCTCCGTTACCATCGCATCTTTAGTTGGTTTAACAGAATCATGAACGTATTAAAGCAGTCGGGGCAGGCTCTGGGATTAGCGCTCTGACAGCACATTTGACATTGTGAGTTGATGTTTGACACGGTAATTAGGCGTAGGGTTTCACCGGAGGAGAGATAGACCCTCCCTGAAATAGAGGGATACATTTAGTTTCCCTGTCAATGCTCTGGTAAATATAAAACCCCCGGGGGCCCTGCTGTAATACCCTTGAGGGGATTTATTTAACTCCTTGACCCAATGGAAGTGTCCTATGGCATACAGTGCACAGGAGCTGTTGTAGAAACAATTTGAATTGTACCACAGAGGATAGTTTCTTAAGGGGAGACACTGCAGGTGAATAGGGTAACAAAATTAACTAATATATATTACTATGAAACTTCCCCAGTGGATAATTTACATTAAGATTATATTTTTCTGCATTACAAGTTTTCTGAAATGTTATGTTTAAATATGCAAATGAGGCATTATCTTTAATAATGTGCAAATCTGCATAAATCTGAACACTGGATGAAACCAGATTCAAAATTCTTGTTTAATTTTGTGGACTTATTGGAGTCAAAGAAGAGGGAATTTTGGATATCTCTGTCAACAGCCATAAAAAAAAAAAATAAAATGTAAAAAAAAAATGTTTTCGCTATGTATCTAGAAATAAAATGTTATTTAAATGAGGCTCTGAAGGATGTGTGAACAATCCCCTCAGAAAAGAAGCTTCACAATACAGAGAGGAAGGGAAGTGAGAAAGTTTG
Source organism: Bovichtus variegatus (assembly GCA_943593645.1). Taxonomy (NCBI): domain Eukaryota; kingdom Metazoa; phylum Chordata; class Actinopteri; order Perciformes; family Bovichtidae; genus Bovichtus; species Bovichtus variegatus. The sequence goes on from CALSCE010010700.1 coordinate 333,105, forward strand.
GTGTATGTTGCTACTGAAGTGGAGATTTTCTACCTCAGAGTCTGAGAAAAATTCCTTCATATTAAAATACATTACAGGTGAATAGGGTAATTTGTTTTACTAATAGATATCACCATGAAACGTCCTCAGTTGTTTCCTTACATTAAGACAATTATTTTTTGTATTACAAGTTTTCTTGAGTTGTATATTTAAATATGCGAATAAGCAATGATGTAATGCTAACTTTTGTTAAATTTAGGAGAAATCTACAGACACAAATAGACAAAGTTAGTAAAATAAACTCCTAATTATGTATTTTGGATGTGTTCTTTCCACTAGTCTGAAAGAAGACATGTTATGGAAGCAAAAAATGTAAAAAATCTCAAAATTGAGTCCACAAGTTTTTGCCTGTAGTGTCTCGCCTTAAGTCGGCCACAACGTGTCCGATCTCTACTTTCTATGTAGACTCACAGTGATAACTGCGCAACTGGACAGGAACCTGCTCGGCCTAAAGTCTACCGCCAGATCATCCACACGGTCTGTAAATATGGTTTAAAAGGATCTGGTTTGTTTTTTTGTAGGCCAGTGATGCTAAGGGGACAAAAATCCCTGCGTGTTTCAACCCATTCCAGGCCACTGTTACGCCCCACTGCCATCAACCCACAAACCAAACAAGTCAATAATGGATGAGGCTTCTCCTCTCGTCTCCTCTGCGCCGTGCTGTCGGTCTGTGGGGAGGCCCCGCAGCGAACCCTCTTACAAGCTACCGCCGTTTCATTATTCATACAGGTGTATTAAAACAGAGGTGGATCTTACTCTATTTACTCGGCGGCCTTACAAACAACCACGACTTCTGCCACAGTGCTCTCACTTCTTCTCTTGCTTACTGTAGCGTTTGAGCTCTTAGTTTCTCGTCACACAACCTGCTTTCTTTAGCCACTCACTATCACTTTCTGTACCCTAGAGTTGTGTTAGGCAGGCAGTGCAGTAACTGGCTGAGCTTTTTGGGCAGGGGAGGAGGGGAGGGAGGGAACGGGACTAAACTAAATCCACGGCTGGGACGGAGGTTTGGGAAACAAGAGTAGAGGATGATGGTTACACAGGAATAGGTCGGTGCTGGATACTGAGAGTTTTCATTTCGGGTGCCATCACTGCAGGTTCCTCTGGGAATAAATTGTCTTGTCTCTGGATGAACTCCAAAGCCTGGGAACAGTGTACCAGTCATCTGATGGAGCTGCCTATACAGTGGGTGGCATGCGTGTGTGTGTGTGTGTGTGTGTGTGTGTGTGTGTGTGTGTGTGTGTGTCCTAGTCGCGGCTCCGGTTGCGTTTCTTGAAGAAAAAGAACGGCGTCTTCTGAGGCTGGCCCAGCAAAATGGGGACCTGGTTCATGTGTGTGACCCTGATCTGTGAGAACCAGATAGAGAAGGTTGTAAGACTTTTTAGAAAAAACTTTTTTTTATTTGCACACAAATAAGACTGCATTAAATCTAGATAATAAAAAAAAAAATGTAAGAAATACAAGAGAGGTCAAGAAGCCACAGGCTTAAACAACGGACCACCTCTCTACTTAAAGAGAAAAACAAACCACAACACTAAGCTAACATAATTTAGAAAAATACAACAAAAAATTTATTGCAACGAGAAGAAGGCAAAATTTGCAGAAAAATTAACCAATCAATGCAATAAAAACAAAGAAATACATAAATAACAATAAGAAAAACAATGTAATAAACACTTCATAACAACCATCATTAATAAATGGTATATTTATAATTAATTAAAATGAAGTTAATAGAACATTCTGCTGTTAACAAACAATGAAATGATAAAATAAATATAAATATTATTTGGATGACCATTATAAAGTTGCAACAGATGATTATAATGTTTTGTTGAATGGTTAATAAATACTTTATAATACATTATTTTTGATAGATGGTTAATACTTTGTCAGTGGTTAATAATTGGTTTCTGGTACATCTATCAATGTAATGTTTAGAGATGGTTTACAAATAGTTTGGTTATTATTAACATATACTTAATATAGTATATAAAATGTCATAATGTGTGCAAAAATAAAATCGTCTCTTATCAGCTATAATTTACAAACTAATGATACAATTACATAAATTATAGCATTAGTAATAATCAGTAAACATTCATTATTAACTAAACTTGAATTAACTATTAATTTACCATTTATTAATGATGCTTCTTATAAAGTGTTATCAAAGTTGTTGTTTTTTAAAGCTGTTTTCAGTATCTGTGTTTTCCTTCACAGCAGACTGCCATAACATCTCTCACTGTGGCCTTGCAGATAACCTAGTTAACGCAACAAAAAGCTTTCTATCTGTGACTGTGATATTTGATTGCATGCTGTTGTTGGAGGTTGAGGCTGAAGATGTGCAGAGGAGGACAAAAGAGCAAAGGAAATAAACGGAGACAGGACAAAGACCTGTGACACTCATGGCGTGGCGTACAGCTGACTTTATCTGCTGTCAAGGATAAGTGGCTGTCCACTGGCATCCAAGGGACGTTTTGAAGACAGAAGAAGTGCGTCTCTCTGGGACAATATACCTACGTAAGGGGTCTCGCGGGCCTCAAGGGGTCTTTGAGTATAATGTAGGCCCCATGAGAATCCCCATCTTGAAACACATTTTCAGTGATTCTTCTTCAAAGATATTAACCATCTGATGTACGCTGATGACTTAAAGCCCGGGTGGGTAATGTGTTTTAGAAATGTTTTTTGTTATATTTATTGAAACACTCTTTAGATCCGGACAGCAATCAATGAATGAAATGCTCCGACAAAAAAAAAAAAAGAAAGAAAGAAAATCTGGTATCTGTAGTAAGTCTGTCCAATCATTTCATTCGGCCCGAAAAGAGTCTTCCACGAGCTGCTAGCTTGACAGCTGTGAGTACTAAAGACAGCCGTGTTCGGTGTTTATGTTCACTATATGTTTACGTTCACGATGATCATTTTGGAGGAGTGGATTGGGAGGGAGGCCTGAAGGGACGGGCTGTCAGGGTTTCCAGCTTGCCGAATTTCTTGCTAGATTTAGCGACTTTTGGAGCCGGTGCTGCTCGCTACTTTCATTGGATAAGGGTTGGCAACATTGGACTGTTTTTTTTTCTCGGATGGATAAGTTTAAAAATCTTGCTGGCTTCTCCAAGGCTACCTACCTAAGCTTTAAGTTGTCCTGTATCCTAAACGCAAGTTCATACTTTATGCGTTTGCGTGAGTCCGCTTTGGCGCTCGTGCTGCCTAAAATGTGTGACCTGTGAATTGAATGAACTCTCACCGTGCAGGGCGGCTGCATCCAGGGCTCGCCATCAATCTGCATGGGCAGCCGCCGGGATGTCCTGAGAAGAGAGAGCAGAAGGATGAGCAGGAGGGGCGGGTGGAGAGAGAGAGAGGGAGAGAGAGAGATAGAGGGAGAGAGGACAGGGTGGGTTGGAGGTTGTGAAGGTCAGATCACACACACCTCTGAGGCACGAGAGGCCTGTTCACACTGCCCCAGGACAGGGTCAAACACTGCACCCTTTGTTCCCATGAGACCCAGTCCCAGACAGGCCCCCACTCTTTAAACTCACAGTCCCACTGTATGTGCACACACACACACACACACACACACACACACACACACACACAAACACACACAGTTGGTTTAAGACTTTCATGCATGCCTCTCCAGCTAGAGAATCACAGTATGGGAGAATGACTGTGATGAATGCTCTTTTAATTCTGGTCTAGGAAAATATTCGGGGCAGTTTGCAAAAACAAGTGAGAGAACGGTTTGTAAACGGCACTTATTCGGTACAGTACCGGGCTCACTGGAAGAATCGACTGGGCCGAGTCCAGCAAGAGCAACAAAAAAAAACAAAAACATTTGAAACAAAACCATGAAACCAAACCACTTTATTTGAGTATAAAAAAATGTGTCTGATCCAAAAAGAAACCAGTGTATTTGGATTAGTTTGATAGAATTGTCTGCAGCTAATCTCGCTGGACCCATCAGCCTAATATCTTCTGTGCTCTTGATGACTGTATGTTCAAGGCCTTTTTGCGTTTGCGGTGATAGACAATTTTTGGAAAAACTATTTCATTGACTGTTTCATAGCGTCATAGACTGCTGACTCCTCACGTCTTCTAACCCGCCGGTAGGCAAGTAATCAACAACTGCTTCGGTAGCAAAAGACATTTCTGGCAAACGGCTAAGCTAAACACAAGCCTATCTCAGCGCTAAGGAGAGACGATGAGATTTGGGGACTTCTGTTGGTAAGGGCCGACGCGGAAATTGCCAAACAAAGGGCAAGAGACTGACCAAATTACCAACCAGCTCCGTAACTGCGGTGTAATCGGCCTCATGTCTTGCCTCCTGCACAGTCTACCCAGGCGCCAGCCCTTCGCCGAAACCAAAGGAGGACACTTCGGACAAGCACAAGCTCCTGTTGCGCACTACATGTGCGAGAGGGAAACTCCCGACAATGTCCCGACCTGATTCTCAGTTCATATGAGAAGACAGCTTTAGTTTAGGCCACATCGTCACACAAAAAACAGACTACCATAGAAAAGTTTGGTCTCATATTGAACTGGAGCATCTGCAGAATAATTCCATATCCGATATGTTATGATCCACTAGTTAGGTAGGTAACGAGATTAATAAATCCTGTTTTTTTGTTATATTCAATGCCATTTTGACTGTAAGGCAGCCACACCTAGTGGAGATCTGCACTTTTCTAGTTGACTCTGAATCCAGTATCAAAAACACTTATTATTATTATTATATATCTAATCTATTCTATTTCCATACTTATTTAGGTCAGCTTTCAACATTTGTTGGCAACTAAAAGTTATACGTTCAGTGAATAAAAAGAAAATCTAAATAATCCTGTAAGCTTTGAGGTTGAAATAACCTAAATGACACCCATGAATTCTAAAGTAAATTACACACAACATCAGCTAAAAATAGGACACCTTCAACCCGAGTGCTCTCTGCTAAAGCACAAGAGGAGAAAGGGATAAGAGTCATTAGCATGCTGGAACCAAATCCAAACTCAACACTTCAGACGGATCATTTCTCATCCTGTGATTGCGACTCAGTCCTCGGCACCAACGGCTCACTCAGTAAAGCACGCATATATGGGATGTATAATTCATTAGGTACAGGCATGTTATTGTTTAGATGCTGCAGCGATTTTAGCCTTGAAATGCACAAAAACACTCGAGAGGAATACATATTTGATCATACATGTATAGAACGGGGATGGATTGGTCTTGTGCAGAAAGTACAGCTTCCACTTGGTTGACCCGAAGGGAGATAAAGGGAGGGGAGTGACACGATGCCGGTTAGAGGGAAGGGTGGAGGATGGATTAAATGTGGGGAAAAAGATGCAGGAAGACGGGAGGTTCCGACCTGATGGTGACGTTGGCACACTGAGCAAGTCGGCGTCCCGCACTCTTCAGTCCAGTGTAGATCTGTCCCATCTCTATCGCCCCTTCCAGGCCAACCACCTCCAACAGTTGGTCACTGAAGTCTGCATGGAGAGTTTACAGAGAGAAGAGCGTTAGAGAGACACAGTGAAAAAGATAGAAGTCATTGGCACTTTGCTTGACCAAACTCAAGATATTGCGTGCAAGAGAAGGTAATTATTCGCACTGTAAAGCACGTTTGTCACAGATGTATTTCACTCATCCGATGCAGATGCATTGTTTTGGATTCACCATGAAAGTGCAAGGTCTGTGACTAGTTGCTATTCACACACCCAGCGGTTACAGAGCAACATTATTATTCATTTGGAGTCGCGTTTGTGTCCAACTCCTGAGGGTCTTTCAAGATGCCATGCGACGTAGCTGCAACGTACCCTCATGCAATGGTTTGTATGATATCTCACGAAAATGTAATTTGTTCTTTTTTCGTGCATTTTCCTACAAATGTCCTGGCAACATGAGTGTTCAGGGCGCCTGCGCATGCCCCTGCAGTGCAGAACCTGTTGGGTTAAAAAAAACTATGGTAGTGGGATTACTTGAGTACGAAAGATACGCAACTAATAAGTCAACGTTGACTTCTGGGTTCACATAGGACTGGTGAAAGTCTTGTGTTTTTGGACCAACCCAGTCACATTGACCCCCTCCCTGCGGAGACTTTGCCCCTCTTTATACCCCGTCACCTGCCCTTGCTCAAGATTACGTGGGTTATATACGAATTATAGTAACGCATTACTTTTTGTAGGTATACATACGAACAGTGTATGAGCGCCTTCCCTGACAACGACAGAAACGACGCTATAAGAGCGGTGAGAGTGAACCACAATAGTAAAGTTGAGCTGAAACTCGCTATGAAGCTCCGTAAATATCTCAGCAACACGCCTCTTTACTCTAGAGGATTCACATCTTCAACACTTTCTAAGACTAGAGAGGGAAACCGTGCCACGCACAACTATCAGTCATTTGTGGATATTGCATTTTTTCCATTAGCAAACACTTTAACCTTAACGTCCTTTCTCTACCTAACACACAGAGCATGTTATAACAAATGTCAAAGAGACTTTCACCTGGATAAATAAAGGAAAAGAAAAGCAGAGTTGTTCATCGTAATTATGAGTGTCAAACCTTTTAACAGATGCCTCCTCATTATCTTCTAATCTACAAATTCCCCTTTGTGTGCTCTCTCTTTTTGAAAAGCGTGAAGCCTAATAGTCAATATTTACAGACATGATCTTAAATGTCAGCGATGATGTCATTTGACATTTCACTTTAAATACACTTTAGCTCATAAAAGAAATAATAAAAACTCATATAATCGAGAGATTGTGTGTTTGTGTGGCCGCAGCAACTTCACAGGTTTTACAAATTAATTATTAGAGAGAAATCTGAGAAATGTTTCGTCTTCACACCCGAGTGTGATAATTTGTGAGGTGCTGCAGCAGAATCAAATCTCATACTCGCTCATACAACTGTGTTGGTGGCAGCTCATCTACACCAAGTAACTGTGGTCGTGTGCAAACACGGAGGAGCTGACCAGGCCGACAGAGACTTTCACTTTGATAGTCATAAGATTTCTTATGCTTTTATTCGTATTTTTTTTAAATTGGGGTAGAAGTCTTCATGAGTGTATTTCTTACTAGATGTTCATTATTTTTATAAAGTGTTTTTTTTATGTTTTATTGCACATTTACAAAAAGAACGGTCAGAAAGAGAAAAGGTAAATAGAAATAAAATACACGTGCAGGAGAGTTAAAAAAAAAAAAAAAAAAACACTTCGGGCTTATCTAAAAAACCTCACCTAAAAGAGAGAGAGAGAGAAAAATATGCTAAATGTAATATCAATTCACATGTATATGGTTCTGCTCTCTCCCTGCTCAAATTGTACCTCAAAAAACGCACCTACAGGGTAACTTGGAGAGGATCTCTGTCGGACCCCTGTCAGCTCACCACTGGAGTTCCTCAGGGCTCCGTCCTGGGTTCCCTCCTCTTTTCTCTGTACATCAATTCACTTAGCTCCGTCATTCACTCTCATGGCTTCTCCTACCACAGCTACACAGATGACACTCAACTGATTTTGTCTTTCCCTCATTGAAATTAGGTCAGCAGAAAGTCATCTTCTGTTCATTCTGGCTATATACAGTATATTTATGTGTGTGTGTTGAAAATGTTAAAAGTTGAGCTTCCTGCATTTGACTTGGAGAGAGTTGCTTTTCTGACTAAATGTTTTTTGCAGCAGTAGAATTTTATTTGAAGATATATGTGGAAGGTGCTTGCCCATACAATGTTACAGTGTATTGTATTACATTATTGTGTTTACCTGAATTCTGATTATAGGACAAAGACCCTGAATTGAGTCATACCTCTGCCTCTCTAACCCATTCTCCATGGCTATCCATGCAGGATAGTGTGGCGCACTGAGAGTTGATTAACTAGATCCAGGCAGGCAGGCTGGTGCCAGCTGAACACCTAAAGATTTTCCAGTCATTTCTCATGCACTCAAAGTGCATTGGGTTTCCACTGATTGCCTCTTTGAATCACGGACGTCTTAAAATGTCAGATGGAAGACAGAGAACCTGAAAGTTCCCAGTCATTAAATCTGCTCCAAATTGTGACCACTTTCCAATGATTACATGTTTCTAATGTTAATGCCAGACAGAGAATGCTGAAATAATAAAAGAGTTTCTAAAAAGCTTGAACAGTTTGTTTCAGTGCAAGTGGAGAAGAGAAAGAGAGTTTGTGAGAGACACCCGGGGGAACCGGTCAAACCGTTCCCTGAGGGTCTCAATCCTCCACCCAGCCCAGACAGGCTGTGACTGGCAGCGCCGCCTGTTGTGACTGGAGCTGCAGGCTGCAGGTCGGTCTGTCTGTACAGTGTAAACAACATAAATAATTTCCCAACGTCGTCAGACCTCGCTCAGCCTGTTTGCTTTGTTTCAGACCACAAACAGGAAACTGTTGCATATTTTCTGTTTGCTCTGAAGAGAAATGTGTTGTGCAAAAGCCTGATGCAACACGGGGCTCAGGACAGGTCTGAGTCATGACTTTCACGCTTGGAAGAATTTAAGAAAAAAAAATGTGTAAACATTGGTCCTCATGCAGGAAGAAATATACGATCAAACTTCCTCTTACTTTGTCTGTATTGACGATTTGTTCCTATTTCGTTAGTACCTGTTGACTTCGGGATTCATTGATGTTTTCTTGATTTTGCTCTTCTCTTATAATTTCACTCTTACCGGGATAAGAAAAAAAACATCTTGTTCTCGCAGTCTACAAATGGTTTTTGCAATGCAAGGAAACATTATTTTTAAATTTCAGGAACATAAAAAAAAAAAAGGAATATTATATAATCAAATTTAGATTATTATATGTTTTAGAGTCATTATAATGATTGAATTATTAAATGGTATTAAATTCATTGGTATTAAATTAATCGTATTAAATGGTTAAGAAACACTATTGGTCCATTCATTAAAATTAAGCCTGTAAAATCTCTTTGAGGAGGATATTGTGTGTATTCAGCTTCTGAATTGCTTCTTCGGATCTGAGATTCTTTTTGAATTTCCTGTAACGGCAGTACTGACACTCTAGAAAATCACACGTTTACTTTGTTTAGGTTGATTTATCAGTACCTTCCGTGCTGCTAAGGCTCTTCTTCTTGCAGACTTTTTTTGGTGGCATCTCTCTAATTCTTGGGCACGTGCCAGAGTATTTGCACACGGCACAACACCTGCCCTTATACAGTGTTTGGAGTGTGTTACCTCCGCTAACAATGCCCATTGTGACATAAATACAGAGAGCATTTGAATTTGTTTTCCCTTATCCTGAGCTCATTCCTTTAATAATCTTCTTCTGGACTGTAACCAACACATTTTGTGCCGTTTCCAATCTAATGTTTAATTGTAAACCTTCATTTATAAAACTATTCTTGGTTAATTTCTCTTCAGTCAGTTATTCTCACTGTGGTCATAGTAGTAGCAACATCTGGGTAACGCAGGTGGCGGATTTGCAGTTTGTGTTGCTTCATGTGTATAAAAGCGCGGGTGTGGACCTGCATGTGTGGCATTTAGAGAGCGCTGCCATTTCGTGCCTGGCTTCAAAGAGGATCATTGTTTGCATGGGAATTTGTTTGCTGCTGCTGAGTCACTGGTACTCTTTAATATTTCAGATGATAATTCAAAAGAAAATGTCAGAGCAGTGTAAGGAAGTAGCGTTTAAAAATCACTAAAAGGCTTTACTTGAAAATAAAAACGCTTGGAGCATGCGCATCAGTGCTTGTGAAGAAATTAAATACACTGCAAAAATTAATGATTTATTACTTGAAAATGTGCATATTTAATAAAAAAGATGAATGACTATATTGTATAGCTCGATAAGTGTGATGATGCAGCTGTTTCGTACTTACAGAGGCGGATTACAAAGTCTGCAGAGTTGTATATCTTATTTGGATCTTTGTAAATTGCTAAAGATTTTTTTTAAGTATCTTCAGCTGTGGTGCAAGAATGCAAAAACAGTTGTGTAGCTACATAATTGTTGTTAGCACTATTATAATGCTATGATATGGTGGTGAACATTTATGATGAAAAAAGGGGATCTTTTCAAAAACTTTCCCCATATCGTCACAGATATAATTCTGAATATTGAATTATTTTTCTACAAAACACTGGATGCAGCCTGTAAAAATGCTGTTTTTTTTCCTCGGAGAATGAACTCCACCACCTTTTTAGAAACCCCGAATTCCCAGAAAAAATACTCAGTACATGATCTCCTGATCACACTGTAATTATAATGTGTCAAATAGAAAAACTGCGCCTCGTCTTTAGACTGCACAGACACATCTGCACCATATGAATCCCTCAGTATCTGCAGAGCTTTCCAGGAAATAATTCTAATAGGATTGGGCATCCATTAAGAAATATACTGGACAGTTGGAGACTAAGGGATCAAGAAGACTAGTGACACAATGGCTACACGTGGCAGATGGGAATTAAAAACGGGGGGCTGGACGCAAAGACGGACGCAGTCTGTCTTTTCCTGCAGTTAAAAAAACAGGAGTGCGAGTCTGTGGTCTTATACTGCGAGACAGAAGAGCGAAAACGTTCCAGTGAGTTTTAACATGGCCTATTTTAGGATTTTAAAGCAGTACTATTCATATATCCTTTTCCTGTTGTACTATTAAATATATAAATCCCCCTCCTTCGCACACCCACCCATACACCTCTACTTCCTCCAAATACCAAACATGGGCATGCCGTCCTGCCAGTGTCCCAGTGTGAGAGCCTGATGGCAGAATATCCCACTGTGCTGGTTCTCACCTCACTGATGATTCCCGCCTCATCAGATCTCTGCGCTTTTGACTCGCAGGCAACCAGCACAGTTACTTCTCAGTGAGGTGGAGCTAAGAATAGAATAGAACAGCCTCTTACATAACGCAGCCCCAGTGCATTCTGGGACGGGATGGCATTGCTTTGCCAAGCAGCGGGCTGCGAGAATCGTCACTGCTGTGCTGCACTATTTTTCTCTGCTGTGCAGGCAATCTGAAGGCATTTAAAAAAACAAATTCATTGCTCTAAAATAAATCCTGCTTTATATCGTGACACGTAGGAATACTTCTGAATACCTTAATCAAGAGTATCCTTCCACTGATGTTGGAATATTCTGATTTGTTCAGACAAACACAAGATATATAACATATAGCTTATTCGCAATTAAAACCTAAAAATATCAGCATATAGAAGTAAACGAAACAAAAACTAGAAAGATGGAGATGAAAACACAAATTAAAAAGGAGAAGGGTAAATATTCCGTATTTTAGTTTTGCTCAACAAATACCATGAAGATAAACAATGCATTATTCCGTCACTCAGCACTTTCTGACTTCCCTTTCTGGGGCTCTCAGACCATTTGTTCTTAAAGCCCAAGTGAAATGAAACTGCATTTATTTTGTCTGCTTCAGCATAAATAGTTATTTATTTAGTTTAGCATTAATTTGACGGTGTAACACAGGCACCCTGGCAGCCTGCAGGCCCCTCCAGCCGGCTGACACGCAGCAAAGCATTTCCGATATTTCCCCAAAGATTGGTGGTCCTAACCGAATATCGTATCTGGAAATGACGTTTGAAAAAAATATTCGAGGAGTAGACATTGAAGTTGTCAAAGCATCAGATACGTTTTTAAATGTAAAGAGTACTGCTAACATAGCGTAGCCTTAATGTTGCTCGGCTAGCAAGTTTGTTTAATGTACGTCCGTTTAGCTGCCTTCACAGCTTTGCTTCATAGCTTGGCTATTTAAAAACTGCAGGTTTGTGCAGGATGTCCTGCGTTGATTCTCTCGGACCAATCAGTGGTCTGCAGTGTTTTTGAAAGAGCGATCTGAGTTGAGTAGAGCCGTGCTGTACCATGCAGTGGAAATGCAGCATAACAGTATCTCTGGTAAACTTCCCCAACAGGATCTTTGTGAAGGCGTTAACAGGGAAAAGGTTCATCTTGTATAACGGGTCGTCTTGTACTCAAGCAAATAGGATCATTTCCAAAAGCAGCGGGTCACTGCAGTTTGTAGCTCATGTTATTGAAACAGGAGTAAGTAGTGCATTCATTGGGCACTACTTTCAATAGCAGATCAATACACTTTTGGTGCCCCGGTGAGTATTTGCGGCACAATGACGGTGTATGTGGGATCAAACAGAATCATCGTAATAAAGGAACATGTCACTCAGCGACAATGGTGCTCGATGGCACAGAGCAATAATCTTTACTTCCTCTCTTTGGCCACATAGACAATACTGTCAGCAGAACGAATTGTCTTTTCAGGAGATTTTGACGACAAAAATAAAAATACAGAACATCTGCAGACTCGTCCTTTAAGTGATAAATTCAGTGATGAGTTATTTATAACAACCCTGCAATTAGAAACTGAAATATGAATTAAAAAAAAAAAAAAAAATCCCCCCCAGAGGAATAGCTGCAGCTTTCATTGTGCATCAGCTTGAGGTGTTAGGCTATAATTATAAGCAGGCATATTTGTGTTTCCTTCTTCCGCCCACATGCCCTCCCTCCCCCGACCGGCCTGTTATTGTCTCAGGGTGGTCAGAGTCATGGCAGATGGTCAAGAGGAACTGCAGCTCACCTCGCCAGCACCAACAGAGGTAAAGGTACGGGGGAGAGCACTTGGCCATTTGACAAAGAACACTATGTTACTATGATACACTGCACACACAACACACAACACACACACACACACACACACACTGAATCCTTACATGGTCTGTAAGCACCCAGATGGTGAAATTTCTGTTTTGTCCAGAAACTAAATAGTCATGAGAATCTTCCAGAAGGGAAGAAAAAAAAAAACAATCATGGGAAAGAACAGATTATAGAAGCTTTAAAAAATATATATATATTTTTAAAGTCATCTTTGTCATTCCCAGTCTGTTTTAAAATGATTGGCCTCTTTAAGGATGGTCATTCATTAACGTGGAGGAAATGCATCACGGGAAGGTCACCCACTCTCCCACCATCCACTGGGAGCGGGCGCCATACAGGAACCGTCTATTTCCAGCCACACAGACCGATGGGGGTGAATCTAAGTAATTATAGTCTGTTGTGTGAGAAGAAAACAATATGCAGTCTCTGGATGCGATCGGCCTAATATAGCCTCTTCCATGGTGTCACAGCTTGACTGGTGGAGGGGAGGGTGGAGCAAGAGAAGGAAAGGTGAGGGGAGGGCAAACATAGGGGGTTGGAAGGGGGGGCACAAGCAGGGAAAGAAAACAAATGAGTCATGGAGGGGAGACGCGATGGGAACCTGGTCAAAAAAAACCTGAGATGGCATGTTTTTAAAGCGCACCAATGTACTGCCAGTGACTTAATTATGTCCCGATTACTCTTTGGGAGAAGTCATCATTGAGCGCAGCCTCGTAAAAAGGAGCTTTCCAACAACGAGGGTGAAGCTGCTACACCCACACAGGTGTCGACATGTTTACTTTTTTTAGAAATGAAAAAATAATTGTGGCTTAACCAACACGTCCTCACACCTAAACGACAGAGTAGGTCATTTGCCAATGACACGTATGAAGGTTGGAGAGTACCAGCGACAGTTTTATAAACGTTGTGAATTGAATCAAAACTACTTGGTTTGGTTTAGTCAAAGGTCAGGGTTCAAATAAGTATGTTTCTTACGTAACTTCAGTGTACAATTTAAATGTTTGTTTTTTCACTTTCCCAGTCAGAATTATACTTACCTATGGAGCTAAATCCAGGCCAAAAGTTTTGATCATTTGAAGAAAAAAAAAAAAAAAGTCAACTTTTTGATCTTTTTTATCTTTGAAAAATAACAAAAAGTGTATGAAAAGTTTTTTCCAAGTTGAATATTATTTTGATTCAGTTCTGTAATTCTTTTGAATAAATGATTTGTTTTCATTTATCACTTTCATGTTTATTTTTGATATTTGAGCAGATTTCATTATTTTTTACATCTTAAAATCGTATTTTTTCGGTTTCAGATATTTGCCATTGAAATGTGAGCGACAGCAAAACCTTCGTCATCGCACAAGTACTGACGTAATTAAGCCTTGCTGGGATTAGTAACTGTAACGTAAATACTGTATTTCAGATTGATTGCACTGCTCGTGACTGAAAAAGCCCAGAATCATTATTGTAACATGTTAGTGAGTTCTGCCCGGTCTACTGAACCAACAAGTCCCACGTTTCAATCCCTGGACTACTGCGTGCTACATCCTCTTTATTTATGTGTGTCCTTTCCAGCTCAATACCGCAGCAGGAAATTGAGGAAATCTGATCCAGGAGCAGGGAGGAAATAAACCCGGGGAGGGGAGAGATGGTGCAGAGATTAAAGTTGAGGAGGAGCAGGGTGATGGGATGGGCTGACATACGTGAATCCTGTTCCTGTCGGCTCCTCCGGCCCTCACTGCTCCTCTGACTGTTATCTATCTTCAGCTGACAAGAATGGACTTTTGACCCCGCTTCAGTTCACTACCCATTTACTGAGCGCAATTTACACCTTTATAAGAACAGTAGATGTTAAGAGTTGAGGTTTGATTTCTCTTTGTCAATCAGGTGTTGTTTCCTAACGAAAAAAAGCTTTAAAATAAAATTTTAAAAATCAGTAAGAGAAAGAGAGATAATTCACAAGAGCGGGGAGTGAAACTGAACTTGAATAAGGTTGGTTATTTTTATCATATTCTACGTGTTTTCAATAATTTTTGGACACCAGTGGAGTTCAGAGGTCTGCAGCTACGCAGACGGTAAATATTTTTAAAAACTTTTTCACAATTTTTCTCTACAGGACTATTGTTACCGAAATAATTCCCAATAGACATTTTGAAGAAAAAAATGACAATAATTTCTGTTAATTTTGTGTTTTTTCCTCTTTTTTTTAGAAAAATGTATTGCACTCAAAACATGAGCATAACTTGAGTTTATTAAATGTATTCCTATCAGGGACCATTAATCTTAAAAAGGAGAAAATATTATTTGTACCAGATTTACAGTAGCTACAACCTCATTTCCTTGAAAGAAAAATATTAAAAAAATATGTATGTAAATGTATTTCAGGGTTATCATCAATATGGTTCCCCCCTATTCTAAAGAAGTTTGAAGTTTAGGTAAAACATTTTTTATTTATTTTTTAAGTACTGGGTCCTAATTGTAGTAGGTTCTTACTGATTACTGCGGGGAATGTCTATTCTGACCATTTGAACTGATCCCATTTGACTCATCACTTGTTCTGTAAATTACCTACCCCGAGTGTGAAGTCATTTAAAAAAAATAAATAAAACTGCTTTTATCAGATAGCGACTGTTAGACGGCCGGAACTGGAGGGATAGAGAAAAACGGTCCAAAGTGTGAACACACCTTCATGTTTCCCAGCAGTTAAGCAGCTGCTTCCCTCCAGTTTAAGACAGGTAATAGATGCAATGTTTAAATATCAATGACGCAAGTGGCTGTTACAATTACACGTTACTACAGGCTGTCTCTGTGTGTCTGTCTCAGTTGTCGTTTTTGTCCATGTAGAACAAAAACCAGAGCAGATACACAGTGACTCAGAGGGCTGAAGTTTCATCACTGAGGTCAGAAGAGCCCAGGGCGTCTTTCAGTCACTCCGGGTAACCCTGGCTGATTGCATTAACTGCGGCAAATGGATTTAAAAGCTTTAGTTTATTGCGCCAGAGAAAGCAACTGCCATAAACAATTAGTTGTATGATAAACATGCAGGCACGCTACACACTGACAGAGGCACGCTAGTGTGCACACAGAGGAGGGCTCGCAGCAACTGAGGCACATACCTCTCTGAAACTAGAGCACTCGTCCCTCAGTCCTGTTTCCAAATAGCATTAGCAGGAGAAGCTCATCTGATAAAAGGTTCAATCCTGAGGGACAACTCTGGAGAACAAAGATTCCATCATACACGTTAACACAGGCATGTTGTGGATGAATTCGCATAGAAACGTTTCATGTTTTACTAAAAAACTAAAGCTAGTGACCCGAACTTTGTACTGTACATTAAGATGCATGTACGTTTACATGCGTGTGTAAAGTGCGAAAAAAAAAAGAAAAAAAAGAAAACGAGTTGAACAGATTTCTTTTTCTCTCATATTGCCAAAAGGGAAACATGGGGAAAATAATATTGCGATAATTATCAGGGTATTTCTTGATATTATTATGCAACATTGTCCAATGCACAGTACAATAAACATGTAGCGTTGTCAATAAACTCATGAAACATAACATTTGGAATTATTCTCGCTACCGTGTTACAGAAGTGTTAATTCATTGCTCTACAAATTTTTTGGCATTATAGGATGTGGTGTAGTTGTTTTTCACTATCAATTAGGAAGTTGATTGCTCTTTAAATTTATTGTTTTTCTGGAAAATGTGGAAAATCCCTCCGCAAAAAATGCTTTTTTGACACTGGATGGGTGTGCCACTAACGCCTGTCTGCTAACGGATTTAAAAAGGACCATGAAGTAGCCTAGACCTCAACTTCACGCAGATGAGGAGCAGCCAATGTGACACCTCCAATTGCACCGCTACCAGAATGCATTGCACGGCTGCTCACATAGGAAATGACAATGAATGGGAAGTGTGGAAAAGACAGAACCTGTGAACACTTCAGCTTCAAGGTTGAATCAACTCCTTTCTAACAAACAACGATGAAATAGTACAGGTAATAAAAGTATCCGAGAGCTGTTAGATTGCATTACAATGTGAAGGGATTTTTCCTGGTCATTCCGTGTAACGAGATAAAGAAAATCCCTCACAATTGAGGACAGTTTGTTGGTTATCACTTCTTTAAGAGGCTACTTTGGGATTATGGCTCGGATTTAGGTCAAGAGTTAAGACCGGGCTGGAGATTTACAACATGGAGTCAATGGCTGCAAAGCTTTCACATGTACACTGATACAAACAGTCTGTTTGTGTGCACAGTGGAGTGCGTAGATGTCTGATCTGTGTTCTGTGGCTATAAATACCCTATTTGGACTCAACTGAGATGTGGAGCCAGAGCCTTTGGACTGAACTGAGGGAGGACAAGGGCAGTGGCTAATGCTGCCTCAAAGGTGACCACATGGTGATGGGAACTGTGTGAAGCTGCTGGTCTTCCTGTGCCTCGATTTTTGTTTTTGCGGCATTGTGTGACTTTGGCGTTTTAAAAAGGGGTTAGTTCGGATTCACCAAATCCACACAATAACACAAACAAACTAACTGATCGAGGCAGCAGTGGAGTGGAGATATACTGTATGGAGCCTGTTTCCCCAACCTGGGGGGCGTGTCGACCGCCATCTACTGTAGGTAATACACCGACTATGGATTTAGCAAATTTAGCATCGACTTCCATCCAAAACAGTAATTAGTGATGCCGTTTGCACAGAAAAGGTTAAGATAGTGAGGAAAAATGCGATATTTAAACAAGATATGGTGGGAGAGATATTAGCAAAGAGAAAGGACTGAACTCTGCAAAGAGAGGTGGAGGAGACAAAACTTCATTAACGTTCATCCAAACATATACAATAGCTGTAATGTGTTTCCCTAATTACACTTCTAATGCTGTATAACTGCCAAGACATCAGGCAGAGGTAAAGTCCATCAACTCGCTGACACAGAAAAAACAAAGTGACTGTTATGAGTCACCCCTTCTTACGCTACACTTTCTTTCACTATGTCTTCCCTTTTCTCGTGTCCTTAGCTCTTCCTCTCATCCGGTCTTTAATTCAGTGTAGAGATCTCCATGGAAACAAGGTTTAGTTCAGTCAGCAGAGATGAGACAAAGTGAAGTGAAAGAGGCAGAAGTGGGATGAATCGAGAACAAACCTTGGCAAAAGCACAAAGTGGGTTATTTTCTAATGTTTGTGGACATCAAATGGAAAGTGAACCAGCAGCTGGACGCAACTCACTCTTCAACTAAATATTCTAAAAACCTACACGGGTAAACAGTTATTAATAAAAAAAATTTAAATGAAGAGCATGAAAAACAACCGTCTTTTTCAAGAAGAAGAAGAAGGAGAAGAAGGAGAAGAAGGAGAATAAATGGTGATGTGAGAAGAGTCCTTGTCTGGATACGAGCCTTGTAAATCACTAGCATGTACGCACCAAACTAAAGAGGCATTTTGGTGAAAAACATGACCTCGCAAAGAAATGACACAAGAGTTATCTATTCAAATAAAACTAAAAAGGAAACAGAAACTTTATTTGGTCCTTATTTCTTTTTTTACGTTATAGTAAATGTAAGGCGTTCACCAGCCATTTTGTACCAGAGGTCAATATATCCTGACTTGCCTTGAGCTCCATAAACATTAGATTTATACTTGCCAAAATGCAACCATCTTTCCGTCACACTTTACCGGCCGGGTACATGTCTGTCAAACTCTGCACACCTGTGTTACGCAGATTGTTTTGTTAGCGATATGTAGTCCCATACGGCGAATTTGAGATATCTCCTGGTGTATTTTTTCAGACCTGACAAAGCTCCAGAGCCACAGAGGACATTGTACAAATGTTTTCTAAGGCTGAGTAGTACTCCTTGTGTTGAGTAAAGTGACCTTTATGTGTACAGTAGCTGCAGATAAACCTGACACTCAGTTAGCGAGCACACAGAGTGTTTATCTCCTGGCGTCACACACTGCTGAACGTCACCGTCCAGAGCGACACAAGCGTAAAGCTGCTTTGATACGGACTGGACTTTCTTAAGAAGCAGCTGTGGCGCTCTCAGGAACAGCGGGAGCCGGGAATGTGCATTCTGAATTCACGTCTGCAATTTGAAAGATGGGTCTTGTAATGAGAGCCACATACAGTGATTTGAAACTAAAGCTGTAAGAATGAAAAAGGCCCAGCCGAGGTAGAGTGAACCTTTGGGAGATGTGAAAATAAGCAGATAGATAACGGTGAGAAAATGTCTATAAAGTGACCTGTTGTTTACAAAAATAATAATCAATAGCACAGAAACATTGTAGAATATTTTTAAATGGATGTCTGATTAAGATATAAATAATCTACAAATAGTAATGTGGTCCTTTTTAAAACTATAACTGGTAAATGGTTGCTCTCTGCAGGAGAAAACATTGATTAAAATCCCATCGCTGAAAAGTACAGGGCAGGGTTTTCCTCAGTGTTGTAGTGATTGTGCACTGCCTGACCCTATTAATGTCTAAAAATACATACTGTATTTTTATGAATGTAATGGGTTCAATCAGTCACTCTCAGTTGGGCATGTGTGAAGAAAAAGTCCCTCTATAATAGTCCCATTATGTCGCCTCCTCCTGCACAGAAAGCGTCTTTATTTATCCGCTTTGACTCACCTTGCATGCAAAATTTGAGCTCTTTAGCGTCTGTGACGGTGCTGGCTGGCATCCTGTCGGGGACCTTCTTGCTCATGCGGTTGTAGTTCCTCCTCTTCTTCGACTCACCCCACAGGTTGGAGCCGCCGTGCATGCTGGGAATGTTGAGCACAGCGATGCCCTCTAAGGAAGTGTTGCTGAGGTCCAATATGATACCGTCGCACTGAGGTGAAATTAAGAGAGGAGACAGAAAGAAGAGAAAGAATGATTATGACGAAAATACAGCAACGACTAAAAAGATACAAATAATTATGCCCGTGTATGAGCACTGAAGCTGTAGGATGACAGACATACTGGTCATATCACATTACATTCATTATAATAACAAATAATTAAAAGATCTGATTAATTGATTATTTGATCTTAAATGGTGATGGAGAGGTCTCGGTGAGGGGACCCATTTTCCTGGAGGAACACAAGCTCAAGGTTGAGCTTTAGGTGGTGCCTTGACTGAGAAGTCAGCCAGACAAGCAGAGATGTGTGCCTCCACCTGATGTCAGATGGGGGGGAATTACAAGAATAGCTGGGTGTCATCAGCATAGTAGTGTTTGGAAAAGCCATGCCAGTATATGACCGCACAAAGTGTCCTTGTGTAGAGGGCCCAGGATAGAGCCTTGTGGAACTCCTGTTATCAGACAAGAACCTTTCTCTGTCACCTAACAGGAGTGACTTGTCGGTAAAGGATGCAAACAGAGTTCAGAGCCTGAGATGCCCAACATTTTAACGGTGGAGATTTAAGTCCTGAGACTAGAGATATGTGGATAAGATGAGTTAGGAAGGGCAGAAGGTCAGAAGTGACAGACTGGAGAAAAGTGGAGGGGATAAGGTCAAGGGGGTAGCTGATAGTAGGCTAGAAGTTACAAGGTCAAGGACCTCACAGATGGAGAGGGGGGGGGGGAGGGGGGGGGGGGAAGTTGAAGAGTTTGAGGGAAGGGTGGATGGTCATTGAGGTTGATCCATGCATGAAGCATAAGCTAGGGGTGAAGGAAAGAATTTTGGTAATCGCGAACTTCCTTTTAAAAAAAAAGCACAGAAATCGTCCTGGAGGAGAGATGGGTGAGGAGGAGGGGCCTGGAGAAGACGGTCTTTTCTAGCATTTGAAACAGAAATCTGGAACTAACATGTAATAACATGTGATGATTTTGGTAACAGCCAGTTTCATATGATCCACCATGTGTTGCTCCCATCTGTGCATAAATATACTATTAGGAAATGCATTTTCAAATGCAAATGCAAATTCATTCCTTGAAACTGTGTCGATCTTTTCAATGTATTTCAATGTCAAATGCCATGAGCTTAGCCTTGGAGGCTGACATTTCTTTGGCAGATATCTCCTACCCACGGCAAGACATGAATACATAGAACTTGGGCTGAAATTGTTTTTCTTTAAATGTTTGGTAAACCACCTTGTTAAATGTTTTTTTTTCTTCGTTTAACTGAATCCAATGTTAAGGTAATTAATGCAGGATTTATATGTTCTGTTGATGTAAGATGACAGTTATTATCCTATAATTTCACTGGGATGTGTTTACAGGCTTCCCTAGCATTTTAGCTGTAATATATGGAATCACATTACCCGTTTCGTCTCTCTGCTGTCACTGAAATATATGCTGTTTAGAAGCTTAGCCCCTCTACTAGTCCCCACCTTAAGCTCCTGAAGGGGTCTCTGATTGGCTGCCTTTTATACAGCTCTATTGTTATTAACCGATCTAGTTGACGGGGTCAAACGAAGCTCCAGCAGTTTCTTTTTCTTCACTTGTGTTGTCTTTGAGTTGTGATTGAACTACTGTAACAAGAAAATAAGTAAAAAGAAAAATAGTGTCTGCGGTAGAGGTCTGAGTACTGACCTGCTGCATCCACACAGATTTACAGCCACCAGGTTACCGCAGCGCATGGACATCATTTCCTCTTTACTCTGATTTCTTTGAGTAACACAGCTTCTTGTATGCTAACATCCAAGCGAATGGATACCAGCTTGCAGTGTATGAGTTGCCGTATCATAGAGTAAGATGGATATCCATGCGTGTGCTCACTTTGCGCTCCAGTGATTTGTTTAAGGCTGCAAGATTTATTTTTTCCTGACGCATTACCAGGACAGAAGCCAAGTGTGCGGTTGTGTGAAGCAGAAAAAGCAGACAGCAACAAGAAGGGCACTCAGAGAGACCTCCCCAAGGCCGTTTCCATAAGTGAAAAATAATGTGTGTATGCGCTCTTGGCTCTCTGAATTATACTGTGCCTCATAGCCTCATCTAGATTCATCAAATAATTCAAACACACCAGAGAATGTCAACAACACATTGCTGTGACTCAGCGTGCATGGTTGATTCTTGCTGAGTCACAGCAGCCTCAGAAATGCTGCACTTTACCATCTCATAATATGTGTGTGGAAAAAATACGCAGCACATACCAGCCTGGTACTGGACAGCTCTGTAAAGCTTTTACGTGCATATACGTTTTCACTTACATGTATATACACTCTGCTTTCAAACACACGTACGCATGTATTTTCACTTTTGCACTTGGCCTCTAAAACAACTTTCCTTTTGTTATTAACATTACATTAAAAAGGGCAACTTCAGCATTTTTCTATCTGGATCCTATTTTTAAATGTGTAAAGTCCGGTCTTCCCTTGTTAAGATCATAGTGATAAAAAACAATTAATGCAGCTGCTTCACAGTAAAAGCTGTCAAGACAACATCCTTCTCTGTCCATTTCTGCCTCGCTCGTCTCTCGTTTATTCCCTACACTCGGTGGTTTAGCACCTCTCACTAGGTGCCCTCCAAAGGTTTCCTGCCTGTGCCCGTCACCTGACCGACCTTTGCTCCCCCTGTCTTTTAAGACATGATGTCACCTTACGTGTAAACCATAACCCTCGGAGTGGTAAACACGTCAGCATCGTCCTTGCATTCTCAGGATAGAGCTGTTTTGCTATCAGCTGCACAAAGAGATTCAGAAAGAATTTGGGCAAAAGCTTTTACGTACAGACCACCTAAGAGAGAAACATAGAGACTTTCTAAGAGACTGTATTACTCAAGACATACAAGTTTTTCTGAGTCAGATGTAATCAAATTCAAATATCTTTTTCAGAAAACTGCCCACAGTCAAGAAGACTATGCTTTTAAGTCCGTGAGATTTCATCAGGCTTATAAATTCTGCATCAAAACAGGAGCAGGGTTGATCACCAATCTGCCGACATACTTTGCATGAAAAACAATTAACTTGGTTATTTGTGGCCTGCTGAGTCCAAGTGTTGGGTAAATACACATGCCATGGTAGCTTTAGAAGAAGCGGAATTAATCTATTTATGATGTTTAAAAGAGGAACACGCAATGACACATATCAGAAATACTAATGAAAGAACTAAATGACTACACACATGCTTAGATTAAACAACTTGTTTTGTGATATTCTATACAATGAATCAATCATCAGCAAGTGTCTTCTGTGTGATATATTTTCTTACAACATTATTGTCCAACAACTATTAAAATGCATCAATGAGCCACACTGTTGCACGGAGTGACGCTGTAGTTTATTTTAAGCCAATCACATACTTACTAGAGTACCAAATGTGAATTAATCCACCGCTGAAAATAGTTCCCAATAGATGCATTATTTGGAGGAAATAATAGTTTGAGTAACTTTTGCTCAAATCGACTGTAGCCAGCTCTTTGAGGAAATTATAGGATTTTAAATTCAAAATAAACCTAAATATTTGTGAGCTTTTTGTATTTTTTATTTTATTTTTTTTAAAGATTTAGATCTTCAGTAGGAACCAATGGGCTTGTGGCAGCAGACAGGGTAGGAAGAGACAGGCATAAGAAAAGTAAAGAGTAATGCCAGCCTTAACCTACAACAACAATAAATATATTTAAAAAATCCCAAAACTGGGTTTTTAAACATGCATTTAACATATGGACAGTATTGGGCATGAACCCTTTAAAATGGAAGACAGCTTGTATGCATTTGGCTCCAACGGTTTCTGAAGCAGTGTATTTATCGTGTGTTTTCTCGGAGTCTTGCTGTGCTTTAAGCGACCATGATGACAGATTATATAGCGCTGTATGACAGAATGAGGCAATCAGTAACTTTATGGAGCATTAATCTGATGGTGTGCTAAGAATAGCCCATGTCATTAATATGAGAAAAACGACTTTCTTGTAAATATCTGCAACACATAAAAGAACAACAGCATCTGAAAGTCTGTCAGCGAAAAAAACAAACATTTTGACATGTAGTGCACACAAGATGTTTCATATTTGGCTTTTCTTTGCATCATATATATATTTTTGGGTATTTAAAGATATGTTTTCTTCACCTACTCTCAGCTACACAACCAATCACTTTTTTTTTGTCACCGCTCTGCGACTCACCTCGACTTCTATGCATTCGTTAAGTTTCTTGCAGGTGGCTGATATGGTCTCAGTGGTGCCGAACTCAAAGTACCACAGCTTGTTCTTCATTCTGAGGAGCGACAGGGGAAACAGAGGGCAGACATGTTTTTCATGAACACACCAGAAAATATTCGCTTGTCACATGAGTGCAGCATTGTGAGCCTACAGCGTGCGGGATTTGCTTCGGGTGCACTGGACACATATTGAAGCTGTCCGCTGCCTTTGGGTCGTGTCACATCGTGAATGTGACGGCTCAGGACATCTAGCGGCCATGTGGCCACTGAAGTCAAAGCTCCATCCATGCACCAGACAGCCTTAAAGTGTAGACACTGGCCCCGATGACTGGACACTGAGGCACAGAAAGATGACCCCACCATCTGTCAAACAGGCGTCCTGCGGTCGTCTGCTCTTTCGTCGAAACTGTCCACACAGTCGTCCCGGTGACCGTACGCCGAGAGTTTGAATGTCAACATTGCCTCGGGAGGGGACACAGGGTGAAACATTGCTGGTGGAGAATGTACGATCGGGGGAAATATTATTGTGATTCACAGCGCTCAAAGCAAGCCACAGGACGGACTAAACAACGGTTCATTTCTGCCCTGCAGAGGATCAGCCAGAGGTGGCCCGGTGGATACGGATCTGTTTATATCCTGGTGTCATTTGTTGCAGTTTTGGCACGGGACAGTGGCTGAATAACACAGTTTACAGTCAAGGTGAAATCTCTGCTTGACCAAGGGAGTTTTCAACAGTGAGAAATGGAGGGAAAAACCAACAGGTTCACTAACTGAAGACAACTGGAGGTAACTGGAGTTATGTCACAAAATGTATAATCAGCAGAGCTACACTGTTGTTTTGTCTGTACCTTGTTATCAAGTTGTTATCTTTCTCTGTGAGAGCAAAGAAACGCTGTTGAACCCTCCAAATAGCATCATATGGATCATCTTTAAAGACAGCACCCCCACCACCTTGCCACCACACATATTCGTCAATGAGCCGTTCTGGCCCTAGTTTTCGCCGGGTGACCTGCAGCTTTGGCACTAGTCGGTGGACTGTCAGCTGTTTGAGCATTGGTCGGTGAGAGAAATCACTCCGATTGGCTGTTCAGCCTAAGCGAATCAGTGCACGAGAAGAGAAACGGAACTGAGGATAGCAACCAAACGACTAAAGTCTTGAGGGCACAAATAGATATTTTCACAACGATATGGCCATCTGGGATGAAGCTAGGTGGTGAGCGATAGTGGTGTGAAAATGGTCGGCAAACGCAGCTTTGTTTCAAGTATGCATCATAACAACGGCTTGTAGAATCAACAGCCATACGTTTTCCAGTTTCCCTTTATATATGTTGAATACAGACTACTTCCACCTGCTGGTATAGAGAGTGATTTCCTCTCACGCGGTCCCAGAACTTATGTGCTAGTTGACTATTGGCTGTAGTCTTTGTGATGTGTTCATGCGCAGAAAACAGTCAGCCTTCATCCGCGCTAAGTCTTTGATGTCGGTTTTGTTAGTCTGGGCTTTAAAATGTGTGATAGCGAGTCTAGAGCCAGGCCAGCAGCTCTGTGAGGCTGTGCTCGGGCCCAGTGGACATCACAACCCATGTCCCTGTTTAAAGATGGCGCTCGGGGTCAGATGTGAATGACCTCCTTGGTTTATCTCTGGCTGTCAACTGCCTCCTGCCTTCCCGGTGGACTCCTTTTTTGTCAAGTGTTCAGAGACAGCGGGTTATGTCCCCCCCACCATCCTGGGACCGCTGTACTTGGATCACATGATGACACTCCAAGCTCAAGTTTACAATATGATTCCCGTAACCTTTCTGTAAAGACTGTACTCGTCAAAACATTCTGAAAAAAAAAAAACTGACAATACCGGCATAACTGATATCTCTGTGAATGACACATAATTCATAATATGACAGTAGGTTAATGGGTGCGTTGACATGCTGCTGATACTGACAACACAGCTATTGCCACAACAGCCGAGTACATGCGAGCCCAATGCCACCTTGGCGCCGAGAACAAGAAGAAGACATTCAAACAGGAAGTTCAAAATGTTTCTCTTCTCACTCATGCACGCTAAAATAATTCAAGAGATAAAACTCAACAATGAACTTAAACCGTACAACAGACTTCAAAACAAAGCATTAACATAATTCATAACTGTTTATTTTTGATTCAAATGTAACCTAAATGTCTTAAGCCGCGGCACTTGTTCACATGTTTTTCTCTCCGCTAATTGTCTTTGTGTCCCTTGTTCTCCGTCTTTCACCTTAATGCCTCCCCAGAAACCTCTGCCGCTGTCAAATCAGGGGATTATGAGCATATTTGAGATCACAATTAGGAACAGTTGCGATTCTCAATGAGGCGAGCTGCCTAAACTCATTAAGCTGCTTCCACTTGAGACGGTCTGTAAAAAATGCAATTAACTCATGTTTTTTTCTCCCTCTCGTATGGACATAGAGTGCAACAGGGAGACAGACTACTTCCATAAGCCTTTCCGCAATTATTCCCATGTTCATGCATCAAAACTGGTGAAATGCTAGAACAAAAAAAGGATGTAAAAAAAAAAAAATTAAAAAATCTTAAAAAAGGGGGTATTTATCCAATCATGACGACGTGTTTTTGTTCCTTTTTCAGTCAGTTTATAAGCCTGCTTCCCGAACAAAGCGCGGTAATTATAAATTGTTTTCATCCTTAATGAATACAGGTAGTTTGAAAGATAACGTCTCTTTTTCGAACTGCAACATTTCAAAGACCTGGTGAAATCACACTTTGTCCGAGAAAGAGAAGATATTGTGATTTTAAGACGGGGGAATGTGAAACCATGAAAATACTGCTCGGGGCTCCAAAACTCTTTAGCTGTGGACTGTATTCAGCTATCTCTCGCCGACTGTGCCCCTCCCTACACATAAGCGTTGCCTTTAATCCCCAATATGAGCAGTGACCTTATGAACCGACCACCTCTTTCCTCAGGAATCAGTGCTTGGTTGTGTTTTTATTTTAATTACTCAATTCTTTGTCTAGCTTTGTTAAAATGCTCTCAACTGTTTTAGCTGCATTTCCATGTTTTTTTCTTTTTCTATATGGATGCATAACAGTCTGCAGATGTCATTGAAATATTTTGTTATGTTGGTCTTCTTATGCACATTAATATTGACACTCATTTCTACTACTAACAACTAAAGTTTTGCACAATAACTTGCATATTACACGTATATTGCACATATTATTTTTCCATCATCTCTTTTATTTCTTCCTCTCATACATTCCTCTGACTGGCTTTTTCTCCACAACAACATGAGTGGTGATTTGATTCATTGTTAATATGAAATATAGGAAATATTGATTGATAAAACTTCAATGTACAGGCTCCATGTATGCCACTGTGGATGGTGTGCAGTCCCCTGAATTCCCCAATAATCATGATTTTTTTTCCCCTCAGGTAATGTCTGGCAGGATGCGCTTATCTCTTATATGACTTGAAATAAGAGAAGTACTGTATATTATAAGGGACTTTTTATGGTATATTATTTTTTATATCGATGAATTTACACATCACCTTAACGGAAGTAACTGAGGACAAGTAGTTTTTTTTCCCCACTAACACTAGCAAAGATCTATGTCCTGTTCACTGGACAATATTTGCAGCCTACACAAAAAAAACAAAAAAAACAACACATACTAATAGATATATTTTTAAAAGACTAAAGAATTCAAAGCATGGTTTAAATTAAGTAAGAAATATGTCAAATGAATCCAGTCCAATCATGGCTTATACCTTTATTACCATTATCATTACTTGTGTTTGTTTTGCTACAGCAGGTACTTTCCAGGGAAAAGTCCACTGGCATAAAGGAACTGATGCGTTTAACTCAAGTTAAGTCACTGGGGCTGAACAGACAAAGAAAGAAAATCCTCAAACATAATAATCAGACAAAACAACAGCAGAGTTTTGGGACGGAGGTCAAGAAGGTGCCGATATCTGATCTCTGCTAATCCAGTCGGCTGATAAGTGTTCTTTAGGCTTGACAAAGCAGCTTATGAGGAGACCTAATGGTGACTAAATGTACAAACACCAGGCATGTAAAGTAAAACAAGGATGGCTATTGAAACAATTTTAATTTAATAGATTTCTGTAGATGCAGAAGCAAGGGGCAATGTCCCAAATTAAGCCAATGGGGAAGTGCCTTAAACCTGCAATCTTTATAAAAGCCAACTGGTTGCAAAAACAAGTCAGATTGTATAGAAGTCTATGAGAAAACGACCCAGCTTCTCACTTGATTTATGACCTCAGTAATGAGACATTTATGGTCTCAATGGCTTCTTTCAAGAACGAATTTTGTAGATTTTCTTCCCATTTAGAGTAAAATAAATAGGTATGCTTTAGGGCGGAGCTACCTTGTGATTGATAGGTTGCTGCCATGGTGTCGTCTGGTCCGGGTGCTCTCCCGTGTTTTCGTCATACAACTTTAACCCTTTCACAGTGTGTTTTTAGTTCATCAAAGTTAACGGTTACATTTTGGTCGCCTGAAAGCTCCGCCCTCTCGTGTCACTTCTAGTTGCAAGATGCCGACGGCAAAAATGCCAAAACCGTAGTCTACAAATCAATAGGTTACGTCTATAAAAAAAAAAAGTTTATGAAAAAGAAACTGTCCGAGTCCCTGCAGTGGAGAAGTGTCTTTAACCAAGGTCATGTTTACGTGTTTGCGTCATGGCATGAGTTGCTTGTAAGCACACAAAAGAAGAAAGTCCTTAATTGTGTGTTGTGAACATTTGCTCAAATGCTCATTAGTCATTGTCAGTCTAACAGGAAGCAGAGGGAGGGATAGATCTCCCCTTTGAGACGCATCACATTTTCAAAACTTTCTGTCGGAGACAAGCCAGGCAGAATTGGAGGGTCTACATACTCTGTAAAGGGACAGTTCAACCCAAAAATCAAAAATACATATTTTTTCCTAAATAAGACATCTCCTCGTCTGCACAAGTGTAGATTTGAGGCCAAAACCAGGAGAGAAAGCTGTGAAATTATTATTTTTTAACACTTCCAAATCCAATTCTGAAACTCCCTCACTTGGGACGACACAGACACACAGACACACTGACACACACACACACAGAAAGACAGCATTGTCCCCACTGTGAGAAGTCATTAGCACCTGGGCTTTGGGCTCCTGGAGGTCTGGCTACTGTGACCATTAGATGCTGGTGGGTTGAGGTGTCAGGAGTCACACATCTCGTCCGTCCCAACAGGCTCGTGATGGGAGGGTGGGAGGGAGGGGGGGGGGCTGTATGTGCTAGTAGACAAGCGGGGGATGGTGTGAGTGTGTGAGAGACACACACATACATCACACATGGAGACAATGTGGGACTGTGAGTGGCAGAGAGGACAATAAATAAAGCACTGAGCTAAGTGCTACATGTGGCTATGGGCCTTTCTCACCGGGTGATTTATCATCTGCTCACCAGTAGAGGACAAAACTGCTTGTTCCCCACACTGACTCCTTTCAATTCAAATAGCGCTTTTAAAAAGGACGGATATTTACCCTGCCAAAACATCAGCCAGACAACAACGGAGCAGTTGTCCATCAGCCGTCTGAAATATCCGTCTTTCTGTAAATAGTGTGCATTACACGGTTGGTTTTATTTTTGAGTGTCAATACAGTTGGAACGGAGCCACGAGTTTGACGCAGCAGAACAGAAATGGTTTGAACCATCAAAAAGCAACAGTGGAGCACATTGTGTGGAGAAGAAAGAGCCTTATAGCCTACTGTGTTTAACCTCTGAAAGTATGTGAGCTGAATACGTCTCTCCACATAAATGCTTTACATCTTTTCACTCTGGTGGATGTTTAATGGATCAAAGACACAGAGACAGAGACAGTGACAGAGACAGTGACAGAGAGAGAGAGAGAGAGAGAGAGAGAGAGAGAGAGACACTTCTTTTATCACCCTCTCTTCCCTCCATTCTGCCTGTGATGCTTGAAAAATATATGGGGCTCGGGATGGCAACTTTATAGGCATTAATTATTGAATTTCAAAGAGTAAGCAATCCATCTCTCTCTTTCTCTCTGTCTCTCTCATCCTCCCTCCTCTTCTTTTTACAGTACGCAGACTAATTAACTGTGAAGGGATGCATACATGTTGTTGCCATCATGCAAACAACATGAAACACCAGCTAAACATACAAGAGCTGCACAGAGACGCAGTTCCCATGCGAGTACGAGGCATTCAAAACAAGCTTTTATACTTTACCGAGAAGTCCAATACAGTAAAACTACACATTTTGTTTGTTTCTTTGGCCCCCTTTTACTGTTTAATTGATTTGTGATTTCTAGGCTTCAGAGCCCGCAGTGATCTGTGCTTATGTGCTTACTTAAGCACAAAAATAGCATATACTGTTTACACAGAATGTCTTTTAAGCAAATGATTGGCGCAAGTCTGCATGCACGCTTTGCATGGAGGTTCCTTTTGGGACACTTGAGAGCATTATCACATTAACACACCAATTGTTTGTTAACACACACACACACACACACACACACACACACGCCTCGGCAACAGGCAGCACCATGTACAATCAGCAGTGATTCACCTCAGAGCTGTTTGCTCCGTTTGCTCCCTGAATGACTCGTCGGAGGGAAGTGTGGCCACAGCAAAGGCTGCTGGAAATGAAAGCAAGGAGACATCAAAGGCGGCGTTTCCCCCACAACTTCTGATATTTGTGGATGGTATGGTTTTAGGGCTGAGGGTTGTAAATGTTTATATGTCAAACACAAGTCCTGCGATTTTTTTTCCCCTGTTGTCAACAAATCCCATGAAAATATTTAAAGTCCCTCACAGAATTAATAGCAATAACTTTGGGGATCTTCTGACTTTTCATCTAGCGCCATCATCAGGTCAAAATAAAAAAAAAAGTCCAATAGTTTGGTTTATGATCAAATACCGGCAACAACTGGTAACATTCCCATCAGCCTCAGCTGTACTTTGTGTTTAGTGCTAGTTCACTGTGACGTCACCCATTGGTTTGTAGACGACTATTGTGAAGTTTGGGATTTTGGCCATCTTGTTTTTTTGGAGCCGGGAGTGACCATATTTGGATGAAAGTGTCAAACTGGAGGGGGCCAGGTACCGTTAGCAAAGCAAACGCTAAGTTAGCGCTAGATAGCTAGCTTAGTTTAACAAGGTGCATCCGTAATTTATGTTTGATGTGATATTATTTGGGATACGGATTTTGCCGATCTAAAAACATGCTTAAAACTAAATGTGGCAACCGGAAAAACTAAACAGCCTTTTTTATGAGTGTTTTCTTAGTACAACTGAACGCTGAACAACGACGCTATGGTAGCGATGTTTGGCATATCTGCATCAAACCTATGAGTGTTTTTTGATATGACAGTTAAAAGGGACACTCCACTGATTTTACACATGAAGGTCAGTTTACTCATCACTAGGAGTAATACTCAACACAACTGATGTATAATGTATTATGTGGCTCTGGAGGAGCTTTGTCAAGTTGGAATAAATAATCCTGATGATGTTATTATCAAAAGTATTTTGGATTCCATTTTTGACTTGAAAAAAACTACTACTTTGATATTTTATAACTAGCTGAGAACCACAAATTGTAATTTTCGAACATATCTTGACTATGGAAACCATTGACACCATAGACACCATGGCTCAGGCCCAGTTGGACTTCACATACTCTCAGATCAATATATCGACGTATATGATGCCAATATATTGATCCCACGATGCAGGCAGGTTTTGTTCCGTTATTGATTGCTGACGCTCGTGGCTCAGAGGGATATTGGGTTTCCAAATGAAAGTGCAAGGTCACTAGTTGGTTATGAGGCTGCTTGTTAGCTAATGGTGTCAAGACGTTGGAGCCGGGAAGGTAAATTCTGAAGTGAAATACTAATATCCGCCTCATCGACTCCTCCGTGACTCCGTGTGTTTTACTCCTTGTAGCCGTTTTCGAAACATTCTCTCACCTGCTGTTGAACTTCTCGGGGTGCTTCTCCCGCATCAGATGGAAGCGATGGGCGATGGAGGCGTCCTGCAGGAGAGAACAGAAGAGTCAACATTACCTGCAGGACATCAGTAAAACCTACACATTATCGGCGCTTTGCTCTAGGTCCAATGCTGAGGCAATCGTAAAAAAAGATGTTAAGAGTTCAACCATCTCACTCAGAGATTCATCCCTATTTGTTCAGAGAATCAAAGCACATTTACTGCGTTTGTCTAAAAGACAGTTTATACAGTACTTTCATTGTCGGTGCTGCGTTCCAGTTTTGAACTATATCCGCCCGTTTCCTGTCGTAGTTTTGGCCGATATAACTACAGATTTTGCACATTCCTGGAAATCATGAGAGTCTATAAGAGACTATAACACCACACTGAGTATTTATTATACACCTCTAATGTTGATTTATTCTGTCAAATTTTACACTTGACCTGTTTTTCTATTATATATTATATTATACTTCCCTGTATAGTACCCATACTATAGTGTAGAATTCATGTTATACTGCTGTACTATACTATATATTCTGTTAAGTTACTACTGTACTTATTTTAACTTTCTATATTCATCTGTACTTATTTCTGTCCCTGCAACAAACGCATTTCCCCGCTGAGGATCAATAAAAGGTTTATTTTAATCTTTATATCTTTTATCATTTACTCATCACCATCCCTGGACATATTCAGTCACATATTATTGGTCACACAACTTTACAACAAAGCCCAAAGAAAAGCTTCAGATCAGCTATGAAAAGCAGATATTTGGAAGTGTAATAAAAGGAAAACATCAAATGTCAGTATCCTTCTATTGCATTGTGTCTTTCGCATCGAAGAGATACTACTCTGTTCGAACTGCAGGCCGACTCGCGTACGTCCTCGAGATGAAATGATTAGATGAGTAACTGATTAGGTTGACTGACAGAAAATTAAATCAATTTTCATAATTGCAAATCGCAAATATGCCAAACATTCTCTAGTTACAGCTTCTCAAATGTGATTATTTGCTGCTTTTCTTTATCCTATATGATCGTAAAATGGATTGTTGGCTGCACAAAACAAGACATTAGAGGACGTCGCCTCGAGCTGCGGAAGTCTTAACATTTTTATAGACAAACAAATTGATGAAATAAATCACTAAAATAGTAGAATCAAACATACTCCTCATGGACTGCAGTACTTCAGTCTGACGATTCAAGACAACGTTAAATACTAAGAAGAATAAAGCTCCGACTTGTGACACAACGCAGCGTTGAACGAAAGGTCACAAGCTGCTGGGAGCCGGACCTCCTCTCCCCATGTGTTTAACCCCTGACCTCTGGGGCCGAAGGTGAACGCAACCCTGATCAGTCACCAGAGCAGCCTCAGCGTGACCTCACCTACAGACGCACACAAACACCGCCGGGGATCACGCTGTCGCAACAGCATTATTGATGTTCGACATCTTTAACCACGCAGGCAATTTTATTATTTTCATTTTTCAGTCATCACACAAATGCTCGACAGTCACAAGGGTCTTGAATAGTGTTGAATTACAGAGGCTTCGTCATTTACAATGGCCAGCTTGCTTTAATAATAGTAAACAAGTATGATAAATCCAGCCAAAATGATGCGATCATACGACGACATCAATTACATTTCGAGGGGAAAACGAATTTTCTCCTGGATTACGTTTGTTTTTGACGGATCTCAAATACGTTTTCTAATCAAAGTCCGCATAGGTACAGGGTTGGGGGTGGATGGGTGGGTCAAAAAGCAGTTTTGTTGTTCTTAGTTTTGTTTAGAATGACAACATTAACCACATGTCCGAAGCTACGACTGTAATATCGGAGAAAAAAGTATTTTCTTTCCCCCCACGAAACATAATTAAGAATGCCGTTTTAGTTGTACGGGAACGTAAATCTGTGGGAGACGGTGTCAAATAAACCACAATCATTTTTGATTTGAAGGCTCCTTTCAATCATGCACCTCGTTACTTAAACGTGTTGCTAATTTTACAACACCTCCAGTGTGGCTCAAGGCTGAAACGTATGCTGTTATATTCACAGAACGGCGACGCGCAAGGACATAATGAACATCCCGCGAAACGATTCACAGCCTGTAGGCACACACACGACATACAGCAGGGATCTGGACACTTGAGCCCTAATTTGACTGCGAGTTGAGTTTGACCAGAGCTGCTTCTTCTCCACTCCGGCCCGAGGATGTGATCTGTCTTTCGCAGATAAACAGCCACTGTACATTTAAAGTAAGTTCAAGACGCATGGGCTCAGAGATTATATCGACTGTATTTCAGAGGAAGCAGTATAGCTGACGGGGATGTATATGTGGCTCATGTGGTGGAGATGGAGGCTCCGCAGCGCCGGTGGATGTAAAGTTTCACTCTGATGGTGAGGTCAGTAATGACGTTAACATATTAAGGACCGTTATTGTATAATAACGTCGTCTGGTTCTGCTTAAAGTGCTTAACAGAGACAAGACGCATGACACAACCCGACTTACTTCCACCGGTTAATGCGTAAAAGACAATAAAGACATGTTTATGAAATACCCAGAAAAATGAATTAACCACGAGCATATAAAACTTTTAAAACATTGGACTTATCACATTCGAGTTTTCTGTGGGAAATCCTTGGGGAGACGGAAAATATTGAAGGAGTCTTGCTGTACAAATATCATTCTGATACAGTAATAAAATATGCAGCAATAACTTATCGGGGATAAATTTGCCTTCAAATTAAAATAAGTGGCTTTATACAATTTATCCAACATCCTTTCCTAGATGACACTTTTACCGTATTTGTCTTTCATCTTTCATGCCACGAGATGTGCCGTGTTCGTTATACTATTTTTATTTGTATGCTGATGCAATGTTTTGCACAGCACACAGAATATCAGTGGCTCATACACCAAGGGTATCATTTGAGTGTTTTTTTTTTTTTTATCATTCAGCAACATCACCTAGATAGGTGGAGAGCAGAGCGATGACACTGCATGTGTAATGTTAGCTTTATGATTCCATGAGATAAATAAGTAAAGGGCTGAGGTTCAAACTACACTTTTCACAGTCCTGGAGACACGTTGAGCTCAGGGTTCACAAATCAGGAGAAATGTGTCATTTTCTGAAGTCTCTCTAAACTAAACCAGGCTCTTAGGTATTCACTAATCCTCTAATCCTCTCCTGATTAATTTACGGCTATAGCTCTGTCAATGCAGTACACTTTCATACACAACTTTTTACTGTTGCTGGGGGAAAGATACATTCATGTGAGAATCAAGATTCTTATTTTCTAAGATGCTGATTTTTATTTAAAAAAAAAAAAAAAAAAAAAAAAAAAAACTTTTTTCTACAAACAAACCTAGATATTGATTCTGATGGACACTAATCCTACACACCAAGTCAAAGTTGTGTCAAGCACAATTGTGGGATTTTGTGTACAATTTATTTCTGAAATTGTTTCGGAGAAATAAAAAAGGCAGCTAGCTTAAACCTACCAATTATATTTATGGAACAGAGCATTGACAGATTCACAGCCCGAACTGTCACCACAGGACATAAAGCAGGAGATACGAGAACTCTGCTGACGCTTAAACTATATCTCATATTTTGTAGATTTCTTAATGAAGCGGCACAGAGCCTTAAAACAGATATCCATAAATATAAATGACAAAATGGGCCATCTTTAAACTTCATACAGCATGATAATATTACCGACGTGGCTCGTCTTTAGGTGTTAAGCTGCAAACAGGATACAAGAAGAAAAAGAGCTAGCTGCTGTTTAAGAGGCAACAAGGGTTCCACTCCCTGGAAGTGAATGCAACCCATGCTTTCTTTCATTTCGTAATAAAACTAGGGCATATGAGTCGGAAAATGTATCTGGCGTACTCTATTTTTGTGATTTTGGGTTAGTAAAATAGGGGTGTATTTGCACCAAAGTCTTGCATCAAGCAACTCCTGACAGGCAATAGCATCTCTAATGAAAGTCTGGCGCCCTGCCTGCCCGTGCAGGTGTTTCAGCGCTCTGCAGCAAGGAGAACGGAAGGTTGTGACAAGACAGGCGGACAGGTGCAATTACACGCATCCTCACTTGTCACCCTCAAAACCATCCGCTGGTACTACCGGCCTGCTGCAGCTCTCCTCCTTAACCAGACACTATGGCGATGTGCTGAGATCTCTCACAGCGTCAGCAAGTATGAGATCTTAAAATAGAGCCGCATCTGCTGCCTCAACTGGCGGGAGAATTTGATCCTGGAACCAGGGGAGTGAGGAGACATCACAGGTGATGCGAGACACATGAGACTATACCGCTGCCTGCAGAAGCCGATTCTCATGGCAAGGTTACTCATCACAACACATAAACAAATTGCTGTTTTTATTCTTCGTTTATGATTTGCCCGAGGAGCCTTTTGTCACATGAACAGGGAGTTACGTTTTTCACAGATTTTAGTACAATGTGGGCAGCGAGTCCAACACAGCACGTGGATCAGGGCCAGACAATGACACAAAGTGGCCGCCAAGCTTTCCAAAACATGACGGGCTGTTCCATGTCACTAAATCTGCTCTCGGTGCCCAGCTGCAGGCAACCACACGACCAGTCCCACTTTTATGCATTCTGTCCCCCCCACCCTGAAAAATCTGGCTCTAACAATATGTGACATTTGCCGTCGCCTATAGTTGCCATGTGTGATGAAGGTTGTTTTGATCTTGCCGTTTGAAGGTTTGCACATGGTGCGTGGGGGCAAGAGGAGGTGCTATTGGATGGGTGATGTGAAAAGTGGGAAAGGGGCAAAGGGAGAGAAACAACAACAACAAAAACAACAAAAAACACTGGCTGGAAAATGTCACCTCAGTGGGACCCACAGCAGAGAAATAGGTTGCGAGTTCACCCCTATTGTGTTTCACTGGCCTCTGGTAAGGGGCTTGGTTAGCTTAATGTCAAAGAGAAATGTCACAGTCAGCCTCAAATCTCTCACACGCTATGATTCTGTTATACTGGGAACCAAACACACACCGTCTATGATTCAAGAGATCTTCATTTTTACGCCAACATTTCTTATTCCAAAAGAACCTACACTCCCATTGGAAGTATGGAAGAGCATTTCTGCCAACAACAAAAAAAAAAAAAAAAAAAAAAGAAAGAAAAAATACATGAAAAGTTCTTCATAATAAAAATAATTTAAATAAGGTATTTAAAATGTTTTATTGTTACTTTATTAAAATATTTTCCTACCCTTACCATCGTTTCTGCTGTTGTCAAAACAGAAGGGCTGATATAAAACAGCCTTTATTTATTTTTTATCTGCCAAATAATATAAAGTTATAAGATGCATGAGCAGATGAAGGATCCGAGAGTATCTTAAAAGGAGTTTTCCCTCTACGGAGAAATGTTTTTAACGCTCGGTCCCTCTCTAAGAGAGATATAGAGCAGAGCAGATATCATGTACTTCTGTGCACAAATCAGGATTTAGCGACACTTCAAATGAAGCTGATTAACAAGCGTTTTTAGGAGATAACTCTTCATAAACAATACCTAAAAATGTAATTCCTTTGCTGCCTATTTATCCATGAATATTTAATGTTATAGAGACCGACTTTAAGTTTGAAGCCAGGTTGTTTTTAAGGGGTTCAAAGACTGTCTAGGTGAGTGCCGAAGTCCACATGTTTGACCACGTGTGTGTGTTTGAGCGTCGTTCCTCCCGTCTTGAAGACCAGCCAGGTGTCACTCAGCACGGTCATTCATTACCGTGGTAACCTGGCCTGAACCTGGCA
This sequence comes from Bovichtus variegatus, assembly GCA_943593645.1. Classification (NCBI taxonomy): domain Eukaryota; kingdom Metazoa; phylum Chordata; class Actinopteri; order Perciformes; family Bovichtidae; genus Bovichtus; species Bovichtus variegatus. The sequence goes on from CALSCE010010700.1 coordinate 370,602, forward strand.
GCCGCTCACTTCCTGTCACTGATACTTCCCCTGACCTTCAGTGTGTGCCAGCGCTACTCCGTCTCTCTCGCTCACAAACACGGATCATTTTATATGCACACTTTCTGTTCCCTGTGGCCCTCCCGTCTCCTGCACAAAACACTGACACACACTCAGGACAGCGTTACCTTTAATAGGGCCTCTCTGTCTCAGTACGCCGACGGCCATAACAAGTTACATCCCGAGAACAATGTCAGGGGGGCAACTGGACACCAGAGAAATTCACATTTTATGAAGTGTCCTGGTGGCACCGAGGGAAAAAGTCACCAACCATCGCACAGATCTGCATCCAGTGTGTCTGAAAGCTCAGTAAACGTCAAGCGTCCCTTCACCTTCATGTGGCGGCAACTTAACATGTCTCATGTCTGAGGAAGCGGTCAGACTTTGTTACATTCCCGTATGCTTTCAAATCTAAGTCTAAATTGTCGAGGAGCTTCTTCTCATATTGATTAATCTATAAAAACTATTGTTCCCCTTGCTGGCAGAAGAATAAAACCGTACAACCACAGTAATAACCTGACAAATAGTCTCCCCCTGTAGTTTTAATCTCTTACTCTTTCCAACGGCAGGACGAATAAATGAATATCCAGCGAAACGCTTTACATACACCACGTGGGCGAATTAAAGAGCCCCGATGTAAATCCTGTAATGCAATACTTGCTCATGGTTTTTTTATAAAACAGGCAGCAGTGGCGTCGCTGTCTGAAGCGGGGGCGAGCGTCACTCGCTCTCTCTCTCTCACTCGCTCTCACTCGCTCATTAATTAGGTCAGCTATGTCTGAACAAACTAAAAGCCGTCACTTTAACAGATAGATGAAGCCAACAATGTCATAGATTACACGTCGGCAAAGGCCTTAAAACACCACCAAATGGGGGAGCCAGGTGAGAGATCATATCCTCCCTGCCTGAATTTATTTATATGACACGCAGCTTGAAAGGAGCAGGCCGCCTCTAACTGAGCCCGGAGCGTTCAGTATTTCATTTTGAACACAGAATTGACATCATCTGCTCTGTTTGGGCTTTTTCTGACATGCTGTGTATTTATTTTCTGTGCCAATAAACTTAAAGTGCTACGGTTTCCTTGACTTGCTACTAGATTTGGGCAATATATCAATATCGATATTGTGATACGAGACTAGATATCTTCTTAGATTTTGGATATCGTAATAGGGCAAGTGTTGTTTTTTGCTGGGTTTAAAGGCTGCATTACTGTAAAGTGATGTCATTTTCTAAACTTCACAGACTGTTGTGTTATTTGCCTTTTAGCCACTTAGTCGTTATATATTTTTTTATATTTCTCCATATCACCAAGCCCTACTTGTTACTGCTGAACGTTAATTTTAACGAAAACTTTTTGCCTCAAAATTCTCAAGACATACGCTGTTACTTTTTGACTGAAGAATAAAAGTTGAGATGAAGCTCATTCTTGGAAAAAGTAGTCAATTTAGTAATGGTTCTGGATCATATCAACAATCAAATTTTTTTTAGGATAACATCAAAATAGATGTCCTTAAAATGCTCATAAAAAGTAGAAATGGGTTTATTCATAGAAACTAGACTAACTCCATATAAAAAAAGGAAGGAAGATTGTGTGACACGATTGAAAGCTCGAGAACGGCTGCTTAATGGTCCTTGTGGTGGGACTGTGTTTTTCCAGGAACAATTAGCCTACTGCAAATCCTATCTGCACAAGGATTGAAGAGAGCTGCATTAACCTCTTCATGTTAATGCAGCTTCTGCCAATCAGGAGGACGAAGCAGCTCGCGACTTATATGTCCATCAGAAGAGGCGCAGGATCGTCTACCAGGAGGGTTCTTGGCTAATGGCACAGTCAGGGATTGCGGTGCACATTAGGAATTGGCTATTAACACTAGGAGTCATCTTGCAGGGCACACACACACGCACGCAAACACACGCACACACAGTCATATGCATTCAAGTGCACGCACATATATACACATTTACACCTGCGCACCCATCCACAGAAACTCATGCACGGAGACACGCGCTGCAGGGGGATCAGCTTCCTCTCTGCAACACGAGGAGGCATCTTTAATGGCTGCTGACATGGTGTGATTTCCTCCTCTCAAATTCCTCTCACGAGATTCTTTCCAGGCTGCAGGTCAAGTGAAAGCACTTCAGGACCCGACACCGACCTGCATGCGTACGCAGACGCTTAAATCCACTGCCGTCGTGTCTAAAGTGTTTATCAATTCAAGGGAACGTATCTTAACAAAAAAGAAAAAAAGACAAATGCTTTAGAAGTATCAGCCGCTGAATCAACTTCATTACGGACGTTTTCATCAAAGGATCTGTAACTGTATCTGTACCCATCTTGTAACTGGCGGAGCTATAAAATGCAACAGTATAGAATTATATGGAGCCACATGAAGCTGAAAAAAGAAGGCAGAGGCTTCACACATATTCTTTCTGCTATCCTATTGCCAGCCCCCACAGTGAGCCCACTGCTCAACACAGACAGCCAGCTGCTGAAACCTACTAAAAACTCTTCTTGCATAAAGACGATGCATATAACTTTAGTTATATTTTAAAGCTGTTTTCCAAATGTCAGAATATTTGCAAACTTATTTTCGCCCGTAGCTTAAATGTGGGAATAGATTGAAACAAAAAAAAAATATATAATTGACCTTCTGATTTACAGTTCTGAGAGCCTACCACGTGCTCCACACCATGTCATCCACAATTAAGTCAGCGAGATAAAGGACAGATGACTGTGCAAGCTTTCAGATTCGGCCTCGCCAGCCTCCCGTCTCCGTGGCAACCAAACACCGAGCGGCAAGGTCTGCGCCTGGATGGCAGGAAGCGCAAACCCTGTATGGTAAGTAAACCAGATTTGAGGGTTACTAATTGCTACCTCATTGGTGTGAGTCAGAGATTGGTTTGCTCAGGTGTCGTGCGCTCCCAGATACTCAGCCATCTGTCACTGTGTTTAATGGCTGTGAAACATACGAGTGTTGTCAGAGCCCGAGGAAAACAGACGCAGTTTCACACAGATGGCAAATACGTTAAAGGACAAAGCTGGAGTTATTCTCTATTCTTCCTATAGTCAACAAAACCCTATGGAAAAAGACGCAGACACATTCTTCCCAACCCCGTCTTTGGTACTCAGTCCCAGGAAAATCTTTTAAAAAATAAATACTTTTAGGAGGAAGTCGTTGTGGACTGTATTTAGCGTTTTGAGTGCTGGGGAGTTTTTACAGCAGTAAACATGGACGTAAACGAAACAGGATTCAAACTGTCGACTTTGGAAATGCTTCACGAGGAAGGAAATGGATTAAACACCTCTATAGAGAGCAACAAAGTCCGCAGTCAGGGTGGTGGGATGGGTCAAACAAACACGGACTGTTACCCAGGAGACCGAAGATACTTGACCCATGTCCCAAGTCACGAAACAAACGTACTTGTTTTAACCGTCACCATGATCTTTACCTACATCGAACCAAGTAGTAACGCAACACATTTAACTTACATCACGTACGTTACGTTAACCACGCGTTGAAGTCTATCGGACTACCCTGAAAAAAGAAGCGCTTTAAAAAAGTGACGCAAAAGGGTCCTGACCAAGCCGAGTTAGCTCACATAATGCATTTTGGTAAGAAAACGTTAGCATTGAACATGAAAAACAGGGTTTCTCTCCACTTAGCAGCTGAACGTTTCAGGCCTGTTGCACCTGCAACCACAGCCATCGCACCAGAAACTCACTGCAGCGAGGTGAAAACTTAAAACAACTAAAAGAATGCATCATATTATATGATCTTATGATGCATCTTGTTTCTAAAAATCTATAAGTAACTACAACCACCACATAAAAAAGGAGTATAAAGTGGAGTTGCACACCATGGACACGCTTCTTTCACGCACCGTCACCTCCAAGGCAAAGCCTGTTAAATACTAGCGTCTACCTCTAGTGCTGCATCTTTGATTAAAAGGTGTTTAGCCAGCGAGAATGCACATATGGCAGAGACATAAAGATTAGTAAGTCATTGGCTTCCTCTGTGCGTCGTTATGCTTACGCGTATGCAGATATCAGTGGGGGGGGGGGGTGGTTGTATAACATCCCTGTGGTTCATCCTCTTGTTGCCAAAAGCCCTTTTACTTCTACCTGCGCACATATGTCGTCCTCACACTTATGTCACTACTGTTTATATATTTCATGCGTATGCACCGTATATATCTATAGAGCTTGGCTGTTATTTTTATTCATCAGCTTAATGGTGCTTGATTTGCATTCGCAGTGCTGGTACATGATACCTCAGGATCAGAATCAGAAATCCTTTATTAGTCCCACAGCGGGGAAATTTACATGGTTACAGCAGAAAGGTAAAAAAGGATAAAATAAAAACACACGTGAACACTACTATTAAGTGGATGGTTAAGGAGGTAAAGTAAAGTGCGAATGCAGTGGTACCGGGCTAAATACAACAATAGTAACAATGGATAGTAAGTGTAAAAATATTGCACAGAGATATTGCACATAGCTGTGTCATTTCACAGTCTGAATTGGTGAGTGTGTGGTGGTCTACCACAATGTCTGTACGCTGATGACAGTGGAATTCATTTAAATAACTATATTGATGTACACCTGTAGCCTCTGGTGTCTTTAGCGAATCCCTCCATGGCTGCCCTTTAAGCCATAAAGAAATACTGAAGCAACACATTTGGCGGAGGTGCCGTGCAGAGTCGACACTATTTGACTACACTGAAGCTAAAATCAGCAGAGCAGCGCTGCGGTAACTTCACAAAAGGCCTTTTTTTTTTTTTTGTCACCTCCGTACAAACGTCCCTGAGCCTTTATACTAGCATCTCCATCAGGACAAGTTAAAAAGGTTGCTAAGCAACTGGGACCTGGCAGCGTGTTTCTTTCCTCCAATTAAAAAGGGGAAACCTGCCCAAGAGGGAGCCGAAAATTCACTGATGAATCTACTAATTGCTTGTGTCCACAAAGACCAGGTAATCTTCCTCACCGTGTTGTTATTGTTACAGCGTGTCTCAGGACAGGATTTTGCTATGTTGTATATTTTATCTAGTTTATTCACTGTATATACATTTTCTTTTTGTTCCGTAAATTAGGTATGGTTTTACATATACACGGGTGCCTGCTTCCAATTTACATTCAAATGTATTAGTGAGGTTACATAGTTTATGAACTTTATGTCTTTACAAACTTAATTTTCCCTTTTTTTGAGGGGTTGTTTCGTCCAGGAATAACCAGACATGTTTTCACTCTTCTGAACCTCTGTGACCTCCTACAGGTCAGTATGTTTGGACTGACACCAAATCACATGGATGTTTTTGTGTGATACCAAACTAGATTTCGGCTTTATATTTCTTCTGGTTGTTTTAGAAAAGTATCAAATAACTAAATATAAACCACAGTGTGGATTTGTTTCCTTCGGACACTTCCCCCCCCCCCGAGTAGTATCCACCATATTCCAGCCACACCAGAAAAATATTATGGAATTAGTCAAATGTAATGTTCAGTTTCCTTACCACTCCAATAGAGAAGTAGTTGTTGACGATGCTGTAAGGAACAGGGTCTCCCTTCTCCTCCTTGTCATCAGGGACAATGTCTATGTTCCAGCGGTCGAGCACCACCTCTGTGCTGTGCTCGATGTCCCGAAGGAACTTGAGCAAGCTGCCGCCTTCGTAACCTGCCGACAACAGCCAGAGGGGAACGTGCGATGAGTAAAAATACAAGCAAATGACATACATACATAATAATGTCCAAAAGTACAACCCTGTCTACTGTTCAGCCAATACAAGTGGAACTTCAGTGCTTTGCCTGAAATACCGCAAAGATCAGCATGCAATAATATTATAGAAAATACTGTGCTTCTGGCAACAGTTTGGGGAAGGCCGTTGTGGTGTCACCATTTCCTGTTTCAACGCCCTCAAAGCCGGGTCCATAAATAAATGATTTTCCCAATTTGGTGTAGAAGATCCTGATTGGCCTGCACAGAGCCCTGACCTCCACCTAAGGGGGCGACCTCCGGGTCTGTCACGTGAAGCCAACGCCAAAGCGCCTTAAACCTGCATTCTCTCCAACAGCCAGCAATGGGACACATCCGGCTCCAAAAACCAATGGGCGACGTCACAGTGACTACGTCCACTTCTTATATGCGGCCTATGCCTCCACCCCATCCAACACTTTTGGGATGAACACAGTCTGAAGCCGGATCTCATTGCCTGGATCCGACCTCGCTAATGCTTTTGTAGCTGAATAGGAGTAAATCCTTACAGGTTCCTAAATAATCTGGAAAGCCTTCAGAGAAGAGTGGAGGCTGTTATAGGAGCAGATTAAAGCATTAGAGACATTTAACAATCACATATGGGTGTAATCATTGGATACAAGGCCTGTCCACATACTTCTGGTCAGTAGTGCACAGGCACAATTAACTTCAGCTCTTTTCTAAAATTCGGTCCGATTAAACTGAATAATTATTTAAGAACATAATATCGCACAAACTTGTACTGTAGAATAGTAAAAAAAAAAAGGGAAATATATCAATCAATCCTAGATTTTTATCAGTAATTCCCAAATATACATTTCCCAAAATATTGTAATAGACCAGGCTCATATTTTAAAGACCTACATTTGGTGGAATGGTGGATTATATGGGTTGAAACATGAAACACAATGGCACTGATTATGCTGCCGTTTCATAGAGATCGCCGCCCTTAACCAGCTCCGAACCTAGAACACGGCCCGGGCCTGACGGCACCCCGGGGAGCTCTCTGGTTTTGCTCCGCAGCTGACAGCTCGCTTCAGCAGCCAGGCATCTTAATAGCGATCAGAGGGTGTCACGACGCATTAATGAGTACCATCACACTGGGAGCATCATGTGTGAAATACGACTGCGTTTACATATTCTGACAAACTGCTACTCTTATTTTCAGAAACAATCGTCTTTCCCACTTGATCCTTCACTATAGCGCGCGCACACACACACACACACACACACACGAGCCCTTGAATAGTTTCTGACAGTCTACAGATGACAACATGAGGCTTTTGTCACAGACAATTGTTATTAGTTTTGCAGGTATTTGGTCACTAACCAAAGTGTTGGACAAATAAAGATGTTGACCTGATGACGGCACTGGTAAAAAAGTGAGTGGATTACCAAAGTGCCGCGATATTTCACAGGATAAAATGAAACGTTTGACCTGCTGAAGTGAGTCATAACAATTCATCCTCTGGGCATCATGGAGATCTGTACCAAATGTATTAGGGAAACCATCCAATGGTAATCAAGACATTTCAAAATGTATGTGAAGTTGTAGCCGTAATACTGCAATTTCTTCATTGGGATTAATAAAGTACCCTCCCTCCCTACCTACTTTGTTACCTATCTACCTTCTATCCTACCTCCCTCCCTACCTTCCTACCTACTTACCTTCTTATCTACTTACCTTCCTACCTCTCTACTTACCTCCCTACCTACTAACCTCCCTACCCCTCTACTTACCTCCCTACTTCTCTACTTACCTCCCTCTCTACTTACCTCCCTATCTCTCTACTTACCTCCCTACCTACTTACCTCCCTACCTCTCTAATTACCTCCATACCTACTTACCTCCCTACCTCGCTACTTACCTCCCTACCTCTCTACTTACCTCCCTACCTACTTACCTCCCTACCTCTCTACTTACCTCCCTACCTACTTACCTCCCTACCTACTTACCTCCCTACCCCTCTACTTACCTACCTACCTCTCTACTTACCTACCTACCTCTCTACTTTCCTCCATAATACTTACCTCCCTACCGCTCTACTTTCCTCCATACTACTTACCTCCCTACCTCTCTACTTACCTACCTACTTACCTACCTACCTCTCTACTTACCTCCATACCTACTTACCTCCCTACCTCTCTACTTACCTACCTACCTCTCTACTTACCTACCTACCTCTCCACTTACCTCCCTACCGCTCTAATTACCTCCACACTACTTACCTCCCTACCGCTCTACTTTCCTCCATACTACTTACCTCCCTACCTCTCTAATTACCTCCATACTTACTTACCTCTCTACTTACCTCCCTCCCTGTCTGTAAGCCAACACCAATGTCTACTTGCTTGTGGCTCGAGATAAAAAGTCAGGTCTTATCCTCTGGGGGATTTATCCTGAGGGGAATGTGTCATGTCATATGTAATATTTCATAGCACTCCATTCAATAGTTAGCCAATATCCAATAGCAAAGGCCGCAGAGACTCCAGCTCTTAATTCAATGTTTATTTCTGGGAAAGATGATCTATTCAACAAGTCCCGAAGGCGGCCCTAGGAGGTGGAAGCTTCTCGACAACATGTCACTCATTAGCCTGGCTGATTGCCCTGCTGGTCCTTCAAGCATCAACAACCAGGCAGTCATAACCAGCCACTCTAATTACAGGCCCAAGGTACTGCACCAAATCAACAGTGCTTTGCATATTAGCGCTTGTTTAATTTGACACATAAGAGCTCCCCCTTTTCTTTTCCCATGTTTCATTTCCCAAAAACATGCACACTATATGCCTGCCTTTTGTATTCTGGTGAGACTGGAACTGAGACCCTGTTCTGTTTTTAATAAACCAAGCTGAACCTTTAAAGATAATCTGATATATATTTATTTTCCCTCAAATATTGGGAGGAAAACTAGAACTCTTCATATTTGATGCCATTAAGTAGTTTTAAGGCCTCTGAAAATCTGACAGTATGATATGCATTAGGTATTTGCTTTTTTCCCTGATCTTTATTGCATTTAAATGAGAGGTTTGCGCTGTGTAAAAAATTCAACCCACAACTCCATGTTTTTTTATGATTATCATGACATCAAGTGGTAATATTCCAGATGTATTGTACATCATTTTATACACATTTCCCCAAGCTTAAACCTGAAACATCTGGTATCTTTGTAAACTGTGGAATCTTCACTAAAATAAAGCTCTGTGTATTCTAACAATGTTTGGCTGCGCAGCATTCGTTTGAATAATTGGACCATTAGCAGGTCACTGGTGTTTTGAGTATTGTGGCCTCCATTCTTGATTTAAATTAGTCTATTGTTTCTCTTTTTCCTATTGAAGGGAAAGTGCATTGTGCGGCACTAAATAACACTATGTGAAAATATTCAAATTTGATCGTCTTGTGCTGGTCTGGTTTTTCAGTTTCATAAATGTCTATGCAAGGATGGACGTGCTGTGAAAGATCACACACACACACACACACACACACACACACACACACACA
>CALSCE010010700.1:384314-408931 GCA_943593645.1 Bovichtus variegatus
TATCTATCTCCCTCTATATCTATCTCCCTCTATATCTATCTCCCTCTATATCTATCTCCCTCTATATCTATATCTCTACAGACAGACAGACAGACAGACAGACAGAGAGAGACCTGGGACAGAGACGGTTGTTCTATCAATTTACCGACATAGAAAAGAGCAACAAAGCGATGAATACAGCAGACTTACCCCACCATCGGCCCCCCCTGATCCAAACTGTACACCTGCCTGGGGTTTAGTAGGTACCTGAACTTCCTCAGTACCCTGGAAGAAGAGAGAAAAACTCAAGTAGTTAGAAATCTAATGAGCATCCATGGAGTAAATTGACCAGCATACGCAATATGCCAATTATGACATCAGACTTTTACAAGTTGAATGTTCCGGATTATAAAAAGCGTGTTTATCTATAAGTGAGAAGAATGAAAAAAGGTTAGTAGCTCAGCCTCTCTAGGCCCCTACACACTGTGACACATCAGAAATCTTGCAGGTTTACTGCATGTCACTCTGTGCTGGATGGGTATAATAAAATCTTGGTTGCAACCTGTGTCAAGACAATATTATTTTTATGGCACGTCAGATGGTGCAATAAATGTCTGGTGAATCGTAGCGCTATGATAGAGACACAAAAATGCAAGCAAGAGACATGCCATCAACTCTCATCATCCATCTTTGCTGCTCTCATGACGCTACCTTTTTCTTTTTTAATGACCAAAGAACCATCACATTTTTCTCTTTCACTTTTGCCTCGGACAGCACCATTTGCATGATGTTCAGAATCCTTTAAACTCTGCTGGAACAACTTGCTGGGTCCATCTTTATAAACTCATGTCGTGCAGACAAACTTTTTCAACTGCTGTATATTTAAATATCTGCGCGAGAGTCGAAAGTGTCCAGAGATATAAAAAAACTGCATGTACGTCGGGTTGATTTTCATGGAAATGAACATCTAGAATATGACATCTAATTAAATGGTGCAGCCATAAAAAAAAATTGGGTTTGACTATTTAACGTAGTGCAAGCGTCATATAGCTTCACTGAAGGTGTGTGAAGTGACTTCTGTACAACCTCTACGCGCATCTTAAATAATCCCTTCTGCTGCCTGAAATGTACAGACATAATCATTTCAGAGATCAGGAAGAGGAGGCATAGCATAAGAGAGAGACGAAGAAGAGGAGAGTTTTAGTTTGCCTGCTCTTCACTCTTCCATCTCTAACATCTCTTTGCTCTCACATACTGTCGGCTGCTGCACGTCGACTCAGCAGTTTCCTGTAACCTTGTGAGGGTTACATAAAAATGCCCATTGAAGCCTGCACAATCGTCCTCAAGCACATCTCATGAAGGCAATTTTACTGGCTGATTATATGCTTGTACTTTACAACAGGAGGCTAGTCAGTCTATTACATTAGACTAAATTCAATATATTAAAAAGTGAATAGATGCCTCAGCATTCATGTTAGAAATCTACACGTACATGAGGGACTTTAATACGTTTTGTATTAATCAGTGAATAAGACAAATTATGTAAAATCTGTTGAAACTTACAACATGTATGAAGTGCAGAAGCCACTTCTGATAAGTTTATTAATGCTAAGGACCAAAACCTCCATCAACAAGACGATTATCTCCTCCCACAGACACTACAAGTTACATTAATGCACATCTTCTGTACAATACTACCCTGCTAATTTAATTCAGAATTTTTTTTATTTACATTTTTTTTTTTTTACAGTAATTTGTCATATTTTTTCATTGGCATATTCATGTTTTTCGTACACATTTTTTTTTTATCATTTTATTTTATTTGTTTATTTTTTATAATAGTTCTTTCATTTTCAATATTTCCTCTTATTTTTCCATTTTAATTTATTTCATTGGGTTTATGTATGCACCAATAGACCAATGCAAATTCATTGTTTGTGAAAAAAACCCCAAAAAAAACAACTACTAATTCTGATTCAATCAAACTATGTTATGAAACTGAAAGAAAACCTTTTTTTTTTTCCCACACAGACAAAAATAGCAAATACAATAGCCTCTGGTTTCCTGTTCTAAATTACGTTTTTGTTCTTGCAATGTCTATTGATATAGAATATTTTCCTTTCTGATGGTAATAAAGAGGGTTGCTAAGGGAATGTGTCAGGCTGAGGCAGAGCAACAGCATGTAGAGTCCTCGTCGTCTATTAAATGACAGCATTCAGAGGGACAGCGGGGAGGTGCAGAACACACAGTGCCCTCTGACAGAAATCAGTTTCTCTAAGAGTGCAGTAATTTTCAGATAATGGCCCGAAAACCCCCGCAGAATAGTGTTATTAAATCATTCTATATCTGGGTCCCAGAGTTCCCTTTCTCACTACTTCCACCACATGTAGATCCTGTAAAACACTATACTTAAAGCTCACAACACAGTTTTTATTGTCCTGCAAGAAGACACAGATCATCACAGCTTGCAGTAATGAGGTCCTCTTGCCCAGAAGAATGTTTTAAAAAGTTAATAAAAAAATTAAAAAATAAATAAATAAAAATAGTTTTCCAAAGTCACAAAAATTTTTTAAAAGTCAATAAATAAATTGTTAATGTAAGTGTTTGTATGGAGAATAATATTTACCCAGAATTAGAAAAAAAGGGAAGATTTAAAATTTAAAGAGAAAGTGGAAAATAAACTATTTTTTTTCTGTACTAATCCAACCATAATTAAATGTTAAAAAATGTACCAAAAAAACTAATTATATTGGAATTGATATTGAAACGATAAAGGAATATGACAATAGGATACAAATGGAAAATTACATTTAAACTCCTCAAATGGAAAAAAAAAGAGTCTTAAATAAAAATGATAAAATAAGGGCTTTAATGCAGAAGCCTACATTGACATGGGTAATGGATAATATGTTAACGATAATAGTAATATATCTTAATTATATTTTTTTTATCCTAAATTACTCACCACATGTTGAAAAAGAAAACCACACATTTATGATTGATTTCTTTTTAATGCTTTCACCCATATCTAAAAAATGATAATACTTACACCTAGCACTAATTATCTTTGACTTAAATAAACAGGTTTCAAATCAATCAACCTTTATTTATAACCTGTATGCATGGTCTGCATGCTGCAGTAAATGTCAAAGACAACAGTAGAAAAGCAGCAGATGGGCGTTGGGAACTTACCGCTCCCCCTGTCTCCCTCCACTTTTGGGATTGACCAGGACCAGGAGCGGGTGAGTACCTGGGAGAGGGGTGATCTGGAGACGGGACGGAAAAAACAGTCTCAGGCATCTGCTAACCAGCTTTGTTGTGGTCACTTCAACAACCTGCAGGATGGACTTGCATACCTGCAGTGCCTGTCCGTCTCCAGGGGAGAATTTGAAAGTCTGATTGATGTCGTCAGGGCTGGTGCTGGGTGGCGACTCCCCCTCGCCACGCTTCACCACAGAGTGACGGTCCTGTGAAAGGAGGTGGATTGTTATTGGTCTCATTTACTCTACTCGGATTCAATAACAAAGAAGAAAACTGTGCACTCAAAAATATCCTCATTTCTAAAACTACCTTTATAAATAAAAAATGAGCGTCAAGTATTCTGCAGGTGCAGAATATGGATAGTATCCATATAAAATCAGCTTGTCAATGAGGTATTTGTGAGGAAAATGTAGAAGTCAGTCCACAAACTGACTTCTAGAAGTGTGAAATTGAGGCAGGTGTTTGGTGGACGTGATAGTCCAACATGACTCGTTAGAGGAAATCTGTTGCATGGCGGCGTGTCACTACTGCAGCCAGTGCATCAATACATACATTCTACAACACCCATCCAGGTTACAGGGGCGGCAGGCTCAGCAGGATAACCTAAATGTCCTACTTGTCAATATGTGATCCAATATGTGATCCATCCACACACTGATGTAATAAACTCTTTATGATTTATGTACCAATGTAAACACAAGCAAGGTGCAGATAAAGTTCATCTACTGTGGAATCATCTTTGACCCCTGAAAAGAAGCATCAAATATATTCGTAGAAACTTTCCGCTCGTCGATATGGTTTAAAAATTCAAAAAACTAAAATATAGCTTAAAATGATCGTGCTGTTAGAATTGCGTTCCGTGTTTTAAGTGAATAACGCAGAAGAATGTGGCGATGTGTCGGGATCGTGCCGAGCTGCAGATGAACAGTGCTTTGAGTTGCAAGCAGTCCACAACAGGTACACTCAGCTCAAACTAATGCAGTCTAATACGAAGGTCCTGCAATAAATCCTCCCTCCATGAAGGTTATAATATTCTAGACAGGCGTTTATTTACGATCAGTTTACAGGCTACAGTTTGTGGTGCTGCTGAACTGTATTGCATTACAGTTACACCCCCCCGCCCCCACACACACACACACATTTGTATCAGTGAGGGTATGCTGAATAACAGGAATACCCCACTCTATAATACAACCACAAACTGCAACCTCCAAAATGATCATAACCTCCATAAAAAGCAGGAACTATTGCAGGACTGTTGTATTAAATGTACCCGATAAACTGGCAACCGAGTATATATTTCAAATGATGTTTTTATTAATATTTTTGATACACCATCTGAGTCCATGACACGTCAATAAGGAACCTATCAACTTTTTTTTTTTTAAGCAACCCTCGATTGTACAACAACAACTGTGCAATCTGCTTACGCATTCTGGAAAATATATATCTTTCTTTGTGAATTATGTAATACTGAAACCAAATGTTTTTTTCTCCTTCTTCTGTGGAATCAAACACAGTCTCGGCTGTACATATGTGCAGCCTTGTATGTGGACCGCTGAGGGAAAAAAAGCATCCTCACCAAGACAACAGGGCAGATGTACGAGGGCAACAGTGTGTGGTCCCTCAAGGCGCCTCCATCACACTCTGGCTTCACATTAGATGCACACTTATTATGGAGCTACGGAGGAGAGGAGAAGCAGAAACAGAAGAACTGTGGGCGGAAATCCATCTGTGAGACTCGAGAAAAATCAAATCGTTCCCAGTATGAAACGCTTTTCTTTTGAGGTTGTTTACCCTGTACTGTATGTTTGACAGGACATACCGTATCCATCAAAAGAAAAGTTGTCCTTCAGTATTTACATGCAGATTCATTTCCAAACTGAGGTGAGAACGACGGCTGTGTGAGGTTGAGAGTTTGGCCAGCAGGAATAATGTTGCAACTAAACTCCAAGTCAGTGGTGACATCTAGTGGATTTGAAAAGCAATGCAAAGTAAGAATGTACAAAAGGTGTGTAAGTGCTTGTATTCATCACATTATGGGGACATGGGCTGGCTGATCCCTAATAAAGCAAATCATTACATTTTAGGCTCAAGGTTTGGTGTCTAAAACAACAGTCCTGCCATAAATCCTCCTTTCATGAAGGTCATAATGTTCCGTTTTTATTTAAAACTGTTTGTGGTGCTGTTGAATTGTTCTGCGTTATACAGAGATGTGTTTCTGCTGGACAAAGTAATAGAAACATCTGTCAGTACAACACTCATACAGTTGAATCTGTTAGACAGTTTTGACGAAAAACGAACATTATAACCTACATGAGCAGGACTGTTGTATTAGACTGCATTAGTTCTAGCTCGGTGCACTTAATAAACTGGCAACTGAGTGCAAGTCAATGCAAAGAGTTCCTACAGCCGAAGTTAGATTCAAGACTTTTTAAGACTTTTTTTTTAAGACCAACTTTGGCCATAAATAAAATATGAGTGTTGTTCTATCCCGACTGTCAATGCGAGAGGCATTCGGTGAATTATTTTAAAAGAAATAGGTCAACAATTATTTTTGAGATTTTAAAATTGCAACGTCAGAAAGAAACAATTCATAAAATCCTAGTTTTTAATGGAGACATGGGCATTTTAAAAATGTTTTTGACAAATTAGATTCAAGACATTTTAATACCAATCAAGGCCTTCTTTTTAGATGAATGAATTGCCTTTTAAGACTTGTTAAGGCTCCGCGTGAACCCTGATGCAATGTCCCGATGTGTGTCTATAAGAGTGAGAGAGAGCCAGATTTTATAATGGCCATAACTTCATAAACCCTTTTAATACGTCGTGCACTAAAAGAAGGGTCAACTATAAAAACAAAACAATAATACTCTGCAATTAATCTATTGATACTATTACGAACTGATAATGCTTTTCTGTTGGTCAATACAGGGTGTGATATATGGCCGCTGCAGATGTAAGAGTTATGCGTCTACATAAGGCAGCTACTCACAGTGATCTGACACCAGACACAGTGCAGGCCCGTCAGGCCCTGGTAACACTTGATGCTTCTGTGGCAGCGGTCGCACTTGGTAGGAGAGTTACCCTCCATCCAAACATGCTGCATAGCCTGGAGGCCAAGAGACAGGAAGTCAGCGTTTAAAGTTATACATTTAGCATTTTAACAATTCCACCTGGCATTCTTAATTAGTCACGATGTAAATACAAATGTAGGGCTTAGGTTTTAATGCATCAGTATTGGAAACAAATGCAATTATGATGATTAAAAAAAAAAAAACCTGAACCTCCCCAAACCCTATTTATCTACATTAAAAAGGAGCTAAAAACAAGTTCAGGACATTTGACAGCGGAGACACTTGGTGGATAAAGAGCAAAATATTATTTTGTTGCCGTTGCAAATCACACAGATGACTTTATTCTTGTAAACACACATGATGATTTTGAACTGTGAGAACCATCAACGATCACTTTCACCATCGATTAATCTGGAGATTATCTTTACAATTCATTGTAAAAATTAAAAATAGGTCAAATCTTCATAACTGAGTAATTTACAAAGAGAAAAGCATCAAATGACTTAAACAGTATTAGAGGATTTATTATCCGTCAAGTTTCAAGTTATTTATTGTCGTTGGCTTTGAAGATCTTAGATCTCAAGCTCGCTCCAACAACGCTTATCCAAATATGTAGAAAAAGAAAAATCAACGCAAGTACAGTACATTCAACAAAAAAAAAGAATAAATTGGCTCATTTCATTATAGAATAAATAAAAACAAACAAAACTAGAAGGGCACTTAGATACAAGGACCTCCGCCAAGGCCAAATGCCCCGTCTCACAATGTCAACACTAAGTGAAACATCATTTGTGTATCTGTCCCATGATTCAGATCCGCTCCAAATTTTAATGGGTTTTTCCCTCGACACACGCCACATCCTTCCACCAAGTTTCTTTAAAAATCAGTCCTGCTCGCAAGCAAAGAAACATAATTCGAAAAACATAACCTCCTGGGGGGGGGAATAAAAAGAAAATGAACGGAAGGGTTTTTTTTTTTTTTTTTTTCTCTTCCCAGAGGCCTGACGCAACTTTTGGCCATAACCCAGAACTGAAGAAAAAGTACAAAGCTCGGCAGACCGTAATCAACATGTGACCTGAGCTGGAGAAACGACTCTAAAGAGCATAATAAAGCTACAACACGGAGGATGTTGGATAGATTACGAGCCTTGCATGACCTCACAGACCATCCCATGATCCTCGCTGCCCCGTTGAACATCCGCTGAAAACAGCCTGGTCAGTGTTCCTGTCCCATCCCCCCGTCATCAGCCCTGTCATGTGCAGAATTTACTCTTTCGTGCATTGTACTCACGTTGGTGTGTCTACGTGACTTGGCGTAGGTGCTGATGCAGGCGGTGATGTCTTTGGACACACAGCGCTCGTGCACTGTGTACTTGCATACTGTGGAGAAAACAGCAAGAGACTTCTTACTGGTCCCGTCTCGAACGAACAGACGAAACTAAAAACACGGCTCGCATTTCAATACACGAGTACATGCGATCAACTGGGACAATAACATCACCTTCGAACTACTCCCCAGCAGAATTCAATCAATAATGAAATTATGCACAATAAAATTGTTGATTTATTTTAATTTTTTTCTTCTTTTTTTTTTTTTTTTTTAAATGATGACCGCGAGGACTTTTAATTGAAAAACAACATCGACTCAGGGAGGCACTCAGGCACAACAAACAACTTAAATTTGAGTCGGATGCAGGCGGGAATAAAGGGGAAAAACAGATAAAGACGGAGGAACAGACAGCAATATACCGACAGACAGGAAAGGATGAAGAAATGGAGACAAGGACATGTAAACAGACAAACAGGCAGACAGGGAGACTCACAGGAGCAGCAGAGGCCCTGCTTGCGAACTCCGAGCAGCATGGTATGGCAGTAGTTACAGTAGGCTGGCTTGTTGAAGTGTTTCAGACGCCACACATGCTGCCCATCTTCCTGTACATTCTAGGTGGAGACAACAAAAGGATGAAGCGTCTAAACTATCTTTTTTAGTGGCTTTTCGTCCTACGAGTTTGGCCGTTATCGTTGCCACAAACAATGCAGAGGACTCTCAAATGAACAACAACCCTACCCGACATGCACGTTCTCAGAGCACTGTAATGTTTTAAAGCAGCTCACATTAATTAGATTAGATTACTGGGACGACAAAATGCACTTTAGCGTCCAACCGGTCTAATGTAATCTAAATGCAAAAAGCAGTAAAGTGCAGAGTCAGGCAACAGTACAGTAAGGCCTGTGATGATGTATAACAGGGCAGGGACAATTTTAACAGTAAGAAAGGTGTAACGATGAATTAAATACCGTGATGATAATCTGTGAAAGGTAAAGTATGCGGCCATTATGCCCCTGTTTAGCAGTAACTGACAAAATAAGTGTTTCTAACTACAGTGTACACAGTAAGGCCAGACTGATTTTTATCTTATTATACAGTACAGTTGGTAATCAACAGAAATTTTCTGTATATAGATGCATAAAAAAATATTTGTGGCCATTTAGAAGTAGTGTCCCGCCAGAGAGCAGAGTGGAAACACAATGGAAACTTGTACTGTGCATTTGTGCTTCTTAACACATGAAACCATATTTTTCTTTTAAAAGACATCCTGTGACACAAAGGAGGTATGTGTTGTTTGCAATGTTTAAAATAATAAAAACCTCAATAACCTCAACAGAAAAAACTGAAGAAAAAAAAGGTGAAAGCTTTGAACTCAAGATGTCAAAAAAATAGAAAAAAAGAACATCAGGTGAACAAAAGTGAGATAGCGTGTGAAGACAAACCACCCAGTCTAACCAGTGCATACACACAGTCCAATACGTACTGTTTCCATGCCCAGCAGGACCAGTAAAGGGATGGTGGTGAGGCCTCCTCTGATCCACTCCTCCAGTGTGACCGTCCCATCTCGGTCGTAGTCGATCTCCTCCATCATCTCCTTCAGTATCTAAAGTAGCAAAGACACACGTGGACGTTAAAACCAGAAGTCAGAGGCAGGACAACGGCTCTGTGTATACAGACAGAAACGTCAAAGACTGAATACTGAATACTCTAATGTTACATAAAGGACTTTTAGTAGTTCAAAACAGACGAGATACTACGACAGGGAAACAGGAAATTAGATATTAGTCTTGTGAGATAAATGTATTGTGCATTGTCCCGTTACATAAACAATGAAATAAATGCACTTTTATTTTAAAAAAATCATAATTTAAACAGACAGACAAAAAGTGCATCTTTAGTTTTGATACTGCTTTATGATAGAGGGTAATAATATACCAGGGTGTTCACCTCGAGTCACAATACAAAGCAAATGGTTTGAAACAGTGAATGAAAACAAACTACGATTGTATAAAGTGTTATTTATATAAAAAAAAAAGAAAAATTGCAAAAAACTTGTGTTTTCAGTTTCAAGTTTTTGTTACAGATTTTGTTGCAAAAAAACAAAAAAAAAACAGATAATAGAATCATATAAACACATTTATATTTTTTTCTAGAGAACAGGTGCTAACAAGCCAGTTGTTTGTCTTTGTAACACTTTGCTGAGAAATCTGTGTCAAGATATTTTGCAGTTGTTATTTTCTACCTTTTTTGGACCTAAAACCCACTTTCTGGGCGTCACTGGAGGATTCGGGTGGTGTAAAGGGTGAGTTAATAATGACGAACCTTCACTGACGGGCCTGTTTACATTTCTCTCCACAGTTTCTGCTTCAGACTTTATTGCTTTGCTCACCGGTCGGAGTTCTGTTGAATCCCACTCCAGATACTCCGCCACGTGCACCATCTGATTGATGATGCGATCTAGCTCCTACGAAAAAGAAAGACGAGACATCTGGGACAAATAGATCGTAGCTTTCAACTCTTGTACCTCTCAAACGTGGATGGCAGGCCTAAGAAATGCTTTACGTCGACATTAAGGTCAAGGGTCAGTAAAGTGAAGTCTCTGCATTTACAGTACAGAACATATTCACAGGAGAGATTATCTGTGTATGTGATCACTTCAGCAGCTGAACAGAACCCTTTACAGATGACCTCATGTAAACACAACCGCTGTCACCCAGTGTTCAGGTGTCTATTCTTAGAGCTGCTGCATGCAAAGGGCAAAGAAAGAGACATGGAGGAGGGAGGGAGGGAGGAGGGGGGGAGAAAAGAGAGGGAGATACAAAAGAGCCACTCACCGAGCTGTCCAGAACCCCGTTGCCGTCTGTGTCGTACAGCCGAAACATGACTAGAGGGAAACGAGAGAACAGAGATCCCATGAGGACTCGGATACCGCCACATAAATGAGTCGCTCTTGGAAGCTGTAACATTTGTTCTTGGACTCTCTCCAGATGGCCACAGGGTTAAAGAAGTGGAGCGTGCCGCTTCTGCGCTGAAGCGTGGGGACCAGTTAGCAGAGATTAGCCTCGTCAGTGTGCGCCAATATAGCCTCAGTCACCAAGGAAGTCAAGTGGGCAGAGCGGGGCTTAAGTATGTCACTGACCTTGCCCTGTGTGGGATGTGTAGCCACCGTATCTAAGGCCCCGAGGGAAGGAGGGGACGGCCTTATTACTCCTGCTGTCAACCTGAGCTGACATGAGAGCAGCGGTGCTCTGGGCCTGAGCACATACACACATTGCGTACGACAGGTACTTCTACTCCCGCCCCATCCCCATCACTCACACTCCAGCTTGTCCTCCGGGGTCCCCCTTTCCAGCAGGGAAAGGTAGCAGACGATGTCCTTGAGAAAAACCACCTGGGGCGACGGCAGGGGGGGGGGCTTTCTGGGGCGACGGGCTCCTCCGCAGTGACAGATGCTTCTCAGAGCGGCTCCTCTCTGTTGATGGTCAACACAAGTTTTTAAAAGATACTCACAGTCACTCTTTGTGCACCACTGTGGTTCCTCTGGTGAAATAAACACATAGGAATAAAGCAAAAAGCACCAGTAAATTACACGTTCAAATATTAGCTGGACGGCGTTGGGGAACTCTGATCCCAGCACCGCAGGTAGAGACAGAGAACACAGAACAGTCTGCACAGCGCAGGCAGAGGATGGAGATGCCACCACTACATGACACCACGTGAGCGGGGAAACTCATCTGAAAAGCCGTAACGAGATTAGCAGCACCTCGATGTTAAAGTCTAATAAATGCAACATTATGATACACTTAAATGACATTTTTACATAAAGCCACTCAAAATAAACTTCATATACTATTACCGTTAATCATAATTAATCAAACAAACAAGGACTATGAACATTTATTAGATTTAATTCACTATTCATTTGCATAACGCCTAAAAACGCTAACTGGGGACATTGGTACAGCAAGACTCAGATTCCACGTGATGATTATCTTCATTTAAGATTGTCGTCAGCAGGTCACAAAACACATCACGGAGGTAAAAAAAATTACAAAAATGAACGGCTGTGTTTACTTTATCCTCTAATATTAACTCAATCGGTTCACTTTTGGCTTCGAAAGGTTTTCTAATTTTATCTGCAAACATTAAATACCAGCAGTTGCAGTTGAATGTCATCCATTAATAAAGTGTCAGATCTCACACCTGCCTGTAAAAGTTTAGATATTTATATAGTTTAGATATTTATATAATTTAGAAATATGTGACATTTTGCAGGCGAAGGCCAGGGGACCCCCGACCCCTGTAGGCCTGTTCAGTACTCCGCCCATGCTTGGAGTTAACCTCACCTGGTGAAAGTTTGGGGGACACCGGCGACCTGGCCGGAACCGCGTTGGGGGTCAGGGCATTGCTGCTGGCCTCGGAGGTTTTGACCTGGGTGCAGGGGGATCGGTGGGGCCCCCCAGGTGTATGGGCCCCTTTACCTGAACGCTGCGAGGAGGAGCGGGACGAACATGGGGAGGTGGTGGCAGCTGAGCCCCCTGTAGTCATCACACCGGAGTGTTCCGGTGTGTGCCGGCCCATCGCAGACAGGATGCTTTTACCATTCATCCCTGTGGGGATGACGAGACACAGAGGGAAAGAAAGGAGGAAATAAACAGGAGGGCAATCCAGGCACAATACAGGAACAAGTTACAACTATGAAGGAAATATTAAAAGCCTTTATTGTAGTGGCTGAATCATTTTAAAAAAGCCAACATGTTTGGACCACTGTAGGTCTTCGTCAGCGCTTTTAACAAACTGTTAACATGCGCGTGGCTTCACCTACATAGTGGCAATAGACGTGGATGTCAACATGACAGGTGAAACAAGTTGAAAATAATGAAAAAATGCAAAATAACATGGAGGTGAGACTACAAAGAAAACATTGTTAATGGATGATAGGTACCCACACCCAGGTTTTA
The DNA here is from genome assembly GCA_943593645.1 of Bovichtus variegatus. Classification (NCBI taxonomy): domain Eukaryota; kingdom Metazoa; phylum Chordata; class Actinopteri; order Perciformes; family Bovichtidae; genus Bovichtus; species Bovichtus variegatus. The sequence continues at coordinate 396,922 of CALSCE010010700.1, forward strand.
ACATAGGAATAACAAAAGAATATTTATTTTAAGTCTATATTCTCGTTGAGACCAGGATACTTTAACGCTTCCAGTCGATGGATCCAAAAAGCTAGATGTACAGGGGGGAGCAACTTAAAGAAGTACTGTAAAACTTCACAACTACACTACAAATTAAATAAAAAAAATGTTTGAAAAACTCAGGCTGCATAGAGTGACGGAAAGCTGATCAAATTGCAACACTGCGTTAAAACCTTTTCACAGATACCATTCACAAAAGCATCAAGTCACCCACTGATCCACAGGCAAAATACTCTGAACTCACATCAGCATAACAAGAGCAAGACCAAAAGCAGGAAGCAGGAGGTTACAGCCAGCAGGACTCTTGTCCCATTTAAAGGTGACACCCCCCTAATGAGATGGGCTACTCGGCCTGCTCCGGTACCTGTAATGGGGGCACAGGCCACTTCAGTCTGAATAGAGATGCCTGCGTCAATGGAGCGGGCTTCTGCGGCCAGTCGTCGTGTCGAGGGGGAAAGACAGCGGCAAGAATGAGTGAAGAAAAAGAACTCTTTATGTTCTGTGTGTGTGTATATATATATATATATATATATAGTATCTGAGAACAGACAAGGACTGTTTACAGAAACCACATGGGTTAAAAACAATAAGGCATTTATTAGGAGACAACATGAAGTATACGAGTAAAAATCAGAAAAACAGCCCTATTTTTGGATCCGTAAAGAACAGAAAGCTAATGTTCCGATGCATCACAATGGAGGCCTGTGTTATATGTTAAGAGGCAGAAGACAGAGAGCACCACATTAAATATAGCAAAACATTTTTATTTTTCTAAAATCTCTTTGATCTGACTTGAAGCTTCGGTCTACTGGTGGAAAATAAATGTCGCTACAGCCATTAAAAACATCTGAGGATACTGAAGGATTCATTCAGTACAGAAAGCAGCTCCATCCAGACTGCTTCACGCCATCTTATTCAAGATGGCCACCAGGTGTCAGTGGAGGCTCTATCAGCTCAACCCTACACACACACACACGCACACACACACACACACTGAAGCAGCAGCAGAATCCACAAAGTTTTTCATAAATTTTTTTTTTTCAATGATACTTGCATTTGGGCTTTCTGAGTCAGACTCTATCTATCCATCCATCCATCTATCTATACACACACACACACACACACACACACACACTATACCACTGTTCATATAACTGCCTGTATACTTTGTTTGTAGGATCAGAAGGGATATCCACTAGGAGCAGATAAAGGTAATATATAATAATAATAATAATAATCATAATTCCTGTCTGAAAAGGGAATATCTGGATGTATAAATTACATATAATTGTAATATTAGTTCCTTAGATTTTTTTTTTGACAACTTACATGACAACTGGACACGACATTATATATAGATATATATAATATATATAATATATATCATAGATATATATGATATATATTATAAGTAGATTACATGGCTGTAAAGTTTTGATCACAGCAGAAGAAGCAACAGCATCGTTGCAGATGGTTTAAGGCAAGTGAGATTTTTTTTAATTTTTTTTAATACGTGCGGCATTTGGTCAATAATAAAAAAAATTGTTGATTATACCAATTATTTGGAGATTTCACAATGCACCGTCAGACTTATGTCTTAGCATTGTAAAAACGTTTTAATTGAAGACATTTTGATAGCACTTAAGGCTTCAGTGCATTTCAAGGCTCTTTTAAGGATAAAATAAAAACAGCCTGAAACAATAAGTCGACGTATTAATTAGTTCATTGACAGACAGATTAACCAGCAACTATTTTGAGCAAATATCCTCTGATTTCAGCTTCTCAGGATTTGCTACTTTTACTTGTCCTGTACAGCAGCCATCTAAATATCTTCAGGACGGATTGTTGGTTAAAATAACCTTTATCTTTAAGATGCAACATGTAAGGCTTTGTAAAAAAAATTTAAAAAATAAATAAAAAGGCCCTTTTCACTTTTTTCTGAAAACAAAATAATGAATCAGTTAATTGTGAAAGTAATTGTCACAGTAGCCACTAATGGATATACTTGTTAGTTAGCCATAAAACGTCCCCCCAGAGGCTGCACCTTCACCTGCGAGACGTCACCTCAACGATGCAAGCGATTGGTTTTTCGTAAACTTTTTCAAGAAAACTCCACAGGGCACCTTTCATTGTTTGAGGACCCCTGAAGAAACGCATTTATCAGATCATTTACGATGAAGACCGAGTGGACGGCTGGCAGAGCGATAAAGCAGACCAACAACAAACGAGCTGGGACCCTGCGAGTCTCGGGCGGTGCTGCTACTCAAAGCGACATGCTGTCATTGACATTTGGCCTTCCTACACTTGTTGCCTCTAACTTTTACAAGCACTTTACCCAGAAATAGATTTCCAATTCGACAGTCCATCTGTCTCCTCAGCTGCTCCGCACTGAGCAGCAGACAGGCCGACTCCGGTGCCAGGGCCCACGCAGCCCTCATGGACGGATGGAGGCAGACACAGTTTACACCTGGAGCAAAGTGCAAATGATCTACAACACCTGAAGGAGTTCTGTCTTCTGCTCTGGTCCGCGTTGAAGTCGATTGAAATCCGTGTTTGCCGAATTTGCCCGTCTGCGTGCCTATGCGTCGGTGTTTATCTGCATGTTATGTTGTTTTTTACATTCTTGCTGCAACGAAAAAGGGCGTAAATATCGCCGATTTTGCGAAGAGACAATGCGTCCTCTCCGGTGTCTAACCCTGACCCTAACCTCAACGACCTACGAGTGAAAAAAGGCCAGCTGATCAAATGGTTTGTGTCATGCCACATTTCTTTTGGAAAGATGTGACGAAGATTTGGATTATTTCAAATTGACTCTGCACGGATGAAACGGCTGAGTAGGTGTAACACCGGATCAGTGCTGTGCATCATTCTCTGACACAAGCAAACAGCTGAATGCACTTACATGAAAAGTTATGGATTATAGCGATCGGTTGGTGTTAAAAGATGCAACTGTACACATGCAAAACAGCCTACCCAGTAAACTTGTTCCTGCACGAGACTGATCGGGGGAGCCGCCTCCTGTCTTGCTCTTGAAGGAGGTGAAGAGGTGCTGACACAGCTCCTCTGGGATGTCATTTTCCAGGTAAGTGGCCATGAAGAGCTGGAAGCCCTCATAATCAATGGGCTGCATGGGGAAGGAAAGAGCCACAAGGTTATGAACAGAATTACAGAGGTACGCTTGTGAATTAAGTTCACACCAACCATGGATGGACAGATTTATTTTAAAAACTTTTTCTTTTTTTTTTTTTTTTTACAAGAGACAAGAGAAAAATGACGTGATGGACATCAAGTTGATCTGCCCTGAAATGAAAGTATGCATTTTAAGTGACATGCCAGTATCTTCCTAAAAGTAACGGCTGAATGACAATACGGTTGGAAGCCACTAAAGTGATAGAGATACATTATAAATAGATTTTATAGTAAGACTTTAAAGTAGGTCGGGCGATATATCGAAACTTGTCGTTAACGGTAACTATTTTTAATCATTACCAGGAGAAATAAAAAGGTGAACCGCTTCCCTCCGGAGTGGTCTCCTGGTCATTTTTTCTCGTTTCTGCCACTTTTGCATTAGTCCAATAAACAGACTGTCAAGGCGTAAAACGGACCGTACAGCATATACAGGTGACTCATGTAAGCTACAGGCCCATAATATTGATGGCGTGTTCTTGGAGATTCATATCGCTATCGTTTTATCACCCCAGGTCTTCTTTAAAAAAAAAAGGTAAGACCAGTCAGCTGTCCACCACAGAACATCCTCTTTATGGTTTGCAACGGCAGACTGGAGGTGCAGGAAGTTGCGTCCAGATTAAACCTTTGGAGGTCTGATGGCGTGAAGGAAAACATTGTAAAGAAAGCAACATGGACAGAAAAACATGTCATATTAACTTTCCTGAGGTCCCTCCATTTACCTCCTGAAAACCCCACCCCACTCCCACAGCCATGTGGCGGGTGCACAGTAGCACTCAACTCAACCCAACAACCCCATGAACTCCAGCCCTTACCCCCTCTGACGGGGTGACGGAGCATCAGTAGCGGATAAGGCGGAGTTATGTTATGTTAGTGGACAGAATGTGCATGCAGTCTGCCGACACAGACACCACACAGCATGCAGAGCCCGCGGGCTGAGGCTTACTTGGTTGAGAACGTCTTGCTTCTGTTTAACAGTTGGGACAATGACGAGGAGAGAGAAGAAAGAGTGAGGGGGGAGTGAGAGGAAGAAGAGAAGGGGTTAGCTGCCTGGTGTCGATGGTGGCCGTCAGGTTGCAGACCAGACTGACTGCTCCTCACTTTCGTTCTTTCCCACAGCTTGAAAGGCCTGAAGCCGTCACGTAGTACGTTTCAACCCCAATTTTTCTGCTTCGTACTCGTTTGATTTTTAGGCTTTTTAATCAGGATTTGCCTGCTTGGGTCTAATTTCTTTGTTCATTTAGCTGAAACGGATCCAGGGTCCTGGTTTTGTGCATGCTGGCTTAATCGAAACAGAGCCATTGTTGCAGCTCAACAGTTGCACTTTAGCTAAACAATAGAAACGTGAAGGTAATGCTAAACAACTTTATACGATATTAACAAAGTACAGAAACAACCTTTTGATTTTGGGATGGTTGAAATTCACTTTGTGGCGCAGACTGTTGAAACAGTTTTTTCAACAGTCTCTACGCTTCTCTACTGAGAGCACTTTTCTAGTTGATTAAATCGGCTAATACGTCCATCTTTGAATCCATTAGGTGCCGTCAAAGTTTGCCAAAATCCATTCTTGTTGCGTTGCATGTGGTCGAGATTTCCTCTCAAATGCAAATAAACTAAGCAAACATAACAGGGCTGTAATGTGAGCAAAGTAAACTCTTTTTCCTCCCTGGGACAACTGAGTTCACACCAAAATAGGACAAAGTAAAGCGGATCCCTTTTGCACGTCAGGACTTAGTGCTTCTGAAACGTTTCTGTTCAGCGTGTCTGAAGCGGCCGCAGCGCCAACACACCGTGATGAGGATCCTCCCTCAGCTCAACACTGTGGACCCGGGAGCTCATTCATATCACTCTTCTCCTTATTTGGCCAAACAAAATGCGGAGCTTTCATTTTGCTGTGCATCACGAAGCACGACAGGTTCGGATAAAATACGCTCTCGTGCCACAGAAAGCACACACGCGGTCTTTTCACGTCCAGATATACTACAGGTGACATCATTAAATGCGGATGGATCGCCTTGGATGTAAGTGCACCCAGATGCTTTTGTGGAAATGCTCGTCCCTCTGGAAAAACACGTTTATCCCGGAGTCTAACCCGCGATTATCTTCCCTGCGAGTGCGCTCGCACTCAAGGCTGCCAATCTGTAAATATCTCCCAAGGGCAGCTATGACGAATTCACATGGTTCATTTAATCTTTTCATTTTGGAAGGGCTCTCGGCATGATTTGATTGACTTTCTTTTGGCATTGGAAAGGTAGAGCTTGGGGGGATACTGTTCGTATAGATCCCAGATTGGCATCTACAGTACAATGTTATTCATTTGCATCCACCTTGCTCGAGAGGAGAGACATGAACAAAGGGGGATAAGAACCTGGGATCCTTGGTGTGCCAAACGTAGCCTGAGGCTTATTATTTTAAGAAAAATGCCAAGGTTTTTCTAAAGGAAAGAGATTTTCACACTAGTTTTAACAGTTGCTGTATTAAGACACCGTTCACTATAGTTTATAGTAAACGGGGTCCTGCTGCAACGAGAACAGGAAGGTCAAAAAAAAAAAAAAAGGCAGAGAATGAGACGAAAAATAAAGAGAGGGTCTGTAGATTTAATAAGAAAATAATGCTTGTGCTGCAAAGAGCATTTTTATCATTTTTACATAGATTTGTTTTTCCGTTCTATTTTTAGAATACAAAATAAGCACAGATACATTCCCTTTTTTTTTTTACACCCTGGACGAGTCACAATAACAAACGTGCCTCACATTTCCATTCTCGTTTCGACATTTCTCTTTATTTAATTTTCCTCCGTTTTTTGTATTTAACGCCGTGCTCACCGTCACGACACAACAGGTAGTTGATAACATTCCTGGCGCATCAACAAATCTTACGCCGCGCAGTAAAACACCCAGCAACCATTCAGAACACGCCTTCAAACTGCCTCATATTGACAGTTTTTTTCCCCTTACGCGACAATAAATTAGGTGGTTTTTATGTTACATCATCAATTACGCTACAAAAACAGGGCACAGCTAAATGAGATAAATTCGTCATGTCTGGCTGAGCCTTTAAAGGGAAACCCTGTGGGTGTAATGTGCAGCCGCCGCCTCTGTCACTCATCAATCACTGAAAACGATGCTGCCGCTGTTTGTTTTTCTAATCGCTTCAATGGAGAAAACCCAATATTACTGACAGCCAAAAGTGTCGATTATTATTCTATTGTCCTTAATTAGTTGTTTTCTTATTATTGGTTTCTTTTGAAGTCGTTCAGAAGAGGCAGAGCCACAATAAAAAGCATGAAAGAGAGGTCAGAGTGTTACAAGATTCCCCTACAGCTGGCACAAAGGACTGATAAGTCATTAAAAAAAAAAGGTACACACACAGACACACACACACACACACACAGACACGGCAGAGGGCCACAGTGGTCATGGTGGCGCCAGGTGTGGTCTCAGAAAGCATACGTGAACATTAAGTCTGATTTATATGGCGCCCAAAGTCCAGCCGGGTTGTAAGTCATGTCTTCACAAACTCTAAGGAGAAGCTCACAGCAGAGCGGAGGCGATAATGAAGAGCGAGAGGGTTGTGAAGGAAAAAGGTCGAATATAACACGGTCCACGTTCAGACAACAGAGAAGGAAGACATGAGGAAGGAGATAACGGTCACTGTCCTAAAAAAAATAAAATAAATAATAATCATAAAACCCGAGCAAGTCTAGACTGTGCATCACTGTATACTTTCATACGATTCCACTAAAACATCATACGTGGGAATAAACACCATGAGCCTTCAAAAAGGAACGGAGGCCACATATTTAATGAGTGAGGGTTCTCTTTAGAGCCTTCTAACAACTAAAGTGATGATAATCAGAGCAACACACTGGGATGTCAGAGGAACACACACACACACACACACAATCTGAAACACGGATGGATTCCTTTAATAAATACCATAATATTGTAGTTTTATAAACTCCTGTTTTTTGTCCGGCGTTTAGTGAATAAGAGACACAAGCACAGGCATCGAAGCCGGTCAGCTTATATACAATATATGTAACTGAGAAAGGATTCAGGAAGTCAAGGTTCAAAATGAGTGCAAATCCTAAACAATAGTAAATATTGGTCTTTGAATGTAAAGTGTATAGAGAGTATTTTGTCAACTTCTGCTATCAAATCCTTGTCCCCGCCGACCCCCGTAAACATGTCGAGCTGTTCCTGGTTAGCTGGCTGACGGAAATATATTTACACCGTGAGACGAGAAACGCAAAAAAAAACGCGAAGCAAAGTCGATAAAATCGACGAATGACGAAGCATTCTGGTGACAGATGTTACACCGAACCAAAGGAGCTCAACAAGCATCCGATAACGTCACACCATGCGTTTGTGTGCGCAGAATATCAAGTGACAGAGATGATAAAAGCGGATGGAGGAGAACGGAGAAGGGAATTGTGCTGCACACACACCTGCTCTGGATTGTATTTGGAAAGAATCCCTTCCCCGTGAAACTCCTCCAGCACATCCTTCAGCTTCTTTGTTGAGTCTGAAAAACAGAAGAGAGAAAAAAAAAAAGAATTGTGCTGTTACATTTAATGTGTTTTCTTTGATACACTTCTGAAAACCTACACAGCTGAGCATTATGAAGCCCCATAGTTGCTGTTCACACCCCGAGTACATTTCCTCAAGCAGTCTTTATAAATCAGATCTCTTAGGCAAAAATGCTCCTTTGGAACAAACGCTTTGTCAAAAAACTGTGTAAACATGCTGCATCTTATTAACGAATGTCCCGATAAATACTCATCTGTACCAGAAAGTGCTGCATCAGAGGAGCTGAGTCACCCTGTTAGTGACAAGTAAAAGGGGACTTGGTGTCTTTCTCACTTTTAGATGCCATTTCCAATCTGCGCACGTCAAAGCCCCAGTCCAGAATACTAACCGACCTCCTCCTACGATCATCTGTCGCACAATTACAGTGGACAAACACGGGTGTGCGTGGACGGATCAGCGCTCCACCACCGTTATGCATGCACACGCTCAAGATGTCACCAATCATGTTAGCTCTCATAATCAGCTACGGGCGACACTTCACTTCATTATTTTTAGTGCTCAGCAGCCTGTAATGCTTTCCTATTTCCGTCTCCTGCATTCCATGTGCACGGCGACGGAGGGAGAGAAGAGGGAACAATCTCAGGTAAGATCAGAAACATGTGTTTAGAGAACAGTCTACTCCGCTGCGTTAGCCACATGCACAATGTGGTTATTGATCCGCAAGCATGAAGAGCAGGAATCTCTGTCAGATGCACAACAACCCAACAAAAGAAAAGTTCTTCACAGCAAAGCTGAAACGATTAGTGGATTAATCAAAATCGACTGAAAATGTATAAACGACTTCATATGATAATCAAGGTTTGCTGCATCTCTATTTTATATCATTATACATTTTAGAACTTTGGTTGGTTTAACACAAATATTTTAATAATGAAACCTAAGGCTCTAGAAAATTGTATATTGTTCAGACGCTTTATGAATGAAATGATAACACTAACTGATTATTTTGTATTGAAAATAATAGTTACAGTGCAGCTTTACTAAAAGTACCGTCTCAGCCGGTGTGAGCACTTGTGGTTTTTAGTTGATTAAAAGGCTGCAACATTACCATCACTATCAATAAACCTTTCGATCATTTCTACGATCCATCATTTAGACCATAAAATGTCAGAAAATATTGATGAATGTCCACCGCATGTTCTCAAAGTCTGACGTCTTCAGTTATTATTCTGCCGGACAAAGTCTAAAAGCAGTTTTATAAAACAAAGCTCGACTTGCGTGACTCGATAAATAACTTAAATCATAAAGAAATTATCAAAATTAGTGTTGATTCATTTCTCGATCAATCGTTTTTCTATAAAATGTGGAAAAAGCATCAGAGTTTCCCCGAGCACAAAGTTTGCCCAGTTTACTAACAGTTCATAACACAGAAATATGAAGTTTAGTATCATATAAAAAAAAAGAAGAAAAGAAAACCATCGTGCCCTGGCATTTAAAAAACAGTAAAATGCAAATCAATTACCCAAATGTTTCTGATGGACTAATCCAAATTCTATTGGATCACCTGATTTATTAATGACACCATCTTGGGTAGTATTGCTCCCTCACACACTTCACTCTCCAGTGACCTTCATTAAGTCCTTGATTGATTGGCTGGTGATGCACAAGCCTTCCCGTCTTTCCCCACCATCAGTAAAAATGAGACCTTCCCAATGTACACATTTATCACGTTTCCATTATAGCCTCTACAGCAACCTGCCTCATAAACCAAAGACCCTGCTTGACCACAGTGACAGCAACATGAGTGAGGGGAGGATTAGTTTTGTGTCCTCTCCTTTGCAGGGTTTTACAGAGAACTATTTTCCGACTTTTTAGTTTTAAGTTGAGCATTTTACCCTTCTTTTTTACATGTATTTTTATTATTTAATCCCTAAAGATCCCCTCCACTCACAAGTATTTTTTTCCTTAAGTTTATGTCCCCTAAAATCCCCGACCTTGACTATACTGACACATATCTGTGCAAAGTTTGTCACCAGAGAATTGTTTTCACATTCCTCCGCTGAAGGGGAAGATGTCAGAGCACTTCCCCAAAATGTACCCCGTAAAGATTTACGTCACAAATACTAAAACAGCCAATCTCCGTCTAATACGCAAATGCCGACGCAGAAACAGTCTCCGACACAACACCTGAACCCTCCAGTGCAGAGAGCGAGAGTTTGCATTAACATAGTGAAAGTTTGGATGTTTGGGTGCAGTTTCTGGATGTAAAGCGGACCCTGGAGCTTCCTTCCATATCTCCCGAAGTATCCCACTAAATATAAGTTTCACTGCCTGTTACAAGCTAACAAGCATAAACAAATAAAAGATGCTAACGACACGTTGGAGTCAAACACGCGTGGCTGATTCTCATCCATGTTTCCCCTAACGGAGAAAATAAACCCGAGGCCGAATCCTTTTCAGATTTTTATTTATTTATTTATTTATTTTTACGTGGCAAAACCAATGTTAAAGAAAATATTAATAGTGGCAGAGTATTTTTACAATTCCACGTCACCTGGAACACCACAATGCATTTCGAAGCGAATTGATCGCATCCCTTATAATAAACCCGAAAAATATTGGTTTTGAGTCAGGCTCACTGCTGCCCCTTGTGGTCGTTGGGGGGGGGGGAGCACTAGCCTCCCTTCAAGCTATATTAAAATATGTTCCAGGTTACAACTTAATTTTCCTACATACACAATAGCAACATACAGTACAGATCCATACATCTGCGTGCCCACAAACACACTTCACTTTGGTAATCACTTCTACATTAGAGGATACAAACCTATTGACCAGTTTTACCTCAAACGTGTCTATAAAACAAAGAGTTATAGTTAATAACGAGAGTTATATTCCTCGAGAGAATAGCTTGTGTGAGAGAGTAATACTGTGTTCATCACCAGGAACGAGATGACAGATGCTCTTTTGACTAACAAATGTTGTTGATCGAGAGGCTCATCCAGCAAAAAAAAACATGGGGAAAATAAACATGGAGGAATAATGAGACACCAAACATCCGACCAAAGTCCTGCTCCGATGTTGTTCTCCTTTTGGCTTTGTATCTGTAACCTATAAAAAGATACCAGGAGGAAACTAATGTCACTAATAAAGTAAATGACAGGTGATTTTAAGTGACAAGCTTTTGATTATTTCCTCTACTTTAATTCAGTCATTTTGTTATCATATAAACGTAGAAAATGTGTTTGGACAAAGGAAATTGGAAAAAATGAAGAGATGAAAACTAATAAGAGCCAGGAAAAGAAAAGTGGGAAAGTAAAATAATTACATTTTTATTTTAATTTGATTGGACTTTGGGGTAAAGGAACATTCTTAAATTCTAATCTAAATGAATGTATTATTAGTATATGTATTTATTAGTGCTTCGTAGATATTATTAGTGGCTTCTGGGACTGCAAACCTACTTAAAGTCGAGTTTGAGTTGCAAAGCATCTGGCAGACTATAGCATGAATACCACATTATTTGTGTTTTTTTTTTTGCAAACAAAGCTTATGACACACACACACACACACACAGACAAAAACAAAAGTGAACCCCCAGGTTGAGGCACGTGCGTACTCACACTCGCTGTATTTTTGTAGCTGGGTGAACTCAGCTGGGCTCAGACATACCCAGTTCCCGTCTCCCATACTGCCTGAAGCCAGGGCCGTGGCTCTGTGTCCGGGAGAGCGTCGGTCCTTTAGTGCCGCTTGGAGGATTGATGGTTATCCTTGGGTCGAGTTGTGTAACGAGGCTGAGACAAAGAGTTTTTGGGATGTCATCTCTGCCTCTTTACAACAAGCACCGTGCCAGCACACGGGAGGTGGGAAGTTGAAATAACCGAGGCCACATGAGTATGAGTAGTGGGGGAGGCAGCAAACGATGATAATGTTCAATCCAGCAGGGTTTTTCAAGTGTTCTCTGAAGCCAGGGGCTGCTGCGTCCTGAATATTGCTGAGGCGGCTCCTGATATTCAATGTGTCACGTCAGATGGAAAAATAAGAAAAAAACTAAAAGGATGTTTGATGATTGTCTGTCATAGTAAATAACTACTCTTCATGACTCGGAGACGGCACAAGGTTTCTCAGCAGGTCCGCAACAAAAAACACTTCTCTGACCTGCAGAGAGAGAGAGAGAGAGAGAGAGAGGGAGAGGGAGGGAGGGACAGAGGGAGAGAGGAGAGAGGAGAGAG
>CALSCE010010700.1:409031-423670 GCA_943593645.1 Bovichtus variegatus
ATAGAGAGAGAGGGAGGGAGGGAGAGAGGAGAGAGAGAGTGAGAGAGAGAGAGAGAGAGATAGAGACAGAGATAGAGAGAGAGACAGAGACAGGGAGAGACAGAGAGACAGAGAGAGAGACAGAGAGATAGAGAGAGAGGGAGAGAGGGAGGGAGATACGGAAGAGAGAGAGAGAGGGACCGAGGGAGAGAGAAAGAGAGAGAGAGAGACAGAGAGAGAGACGGAGAGAGAGAGAGAGAGAGAGAGAGAGACAGAGAGAGAAAAAGAGAGAGACAGAGAGAGAGAGGGAGAGAGACAGAGAGAGACAGAGAGAGAGAGAGAGAAAAAAAAAAACAGCAAAAAGGTCAATTAAGGTGCTCATCAACATTCTTGGGAAAAAAATATGATTCATAAAATATGAAATGTATGAAAAGCTTTAGTTATAAACATCTCAGACATTTTAAAGATGGAGGAGAAGGACGACAGCAGAGTATTAACAGAAAGAGATTCACAGCAGAAAGGAGGTGGAGAGCGATGGAGCGCGTGAACACTAGATTTATATAGTAATTCTTTCTTTGTCAAAAACAAAGTAAGTAGAAAATGCAGCGATGTGTTAACAGCACAGGGCAGCTGACTTACACTCAGACACTTTTAACTTGACTGTTACTCTGTGATAAGACTGGAATAAAGTTTGAAAATGTTAGTTGCCATTACCTTCAAAATAACCCACACGGTGCATTTTCTGATTTTATTGAATATAATGAAATGATTCTTTGCATAATATTAGTTCTAATAATAGATGCAATGCCATAAATGTCATGGCAGTCGGTCTCTGTTTATAATGGCGGATGTGTTTATGCATTAGCCTTCTTTGTGCATGCTGGTTTCACGACTGACCTAAAGTCACCTCTAAAACCAACAGGTCTCCGTTTTAAAAAAGGTGTAAGAGAATTAATCTGACTCAAGGATCCTCACTCGTGCGTTTAGTGTAAATTGAAGCTGAGAGGACTTCTGACTGATGCCAGAGTACACATCGTTCCCGGGGAGGAAAGATAAAAGCATGGATGACTAACTCAAATTCATCAAGGGAATAAAAAAAGATTATTTTTAGAAATTATTCTGACTGAAAGAATTTATTTTTTTTTTTTTATTGACTCTTCAGAGTTCAGATTAGCATAAAAACATCACACTTGTGATACGAGCCACTGCTTTATGTGAGTCAGTTAGAGTCATCGTGAAGTATTTGGAGGAATTTAGTAATGGAGAATACACTTTCAGAAGTACTCATAAGAGTAGATAATATATACTTAACTAACAATGAGTCATGCTGTGAGAACAGAGCAGCAGGATTTGACTGTGGTCAGACTTAACGACAACAATTTGCATAGAAGAGTTGTAGAATATTAAAAAGGGTCGTATAGACATGCAAACTGGAACCGGGAGGAACTGGCATCACAATACAAATCTCTATAGAAAACAATCTCTCCCGTAAAGATATCCCATTAAAAATAAAAACAACAGTATTTTAGTACTTTCTGACTTCTCTACTGCGTCTGTGGCAGTTCTTCCACCGGCAGTTGGCGTCAGTTGAATATTGGGTTGCTATAGAAACCTACTGGCACAGTTCCATACCAGTTTAACTGACATCAGCCAGGTTTTCATCCAAACGCAAATTTCAACCAAATTTTTCCCGAAATTCTGCAAAAGAAAAGGCGAATTTAACACTGGTTTCCATCCACAAAATATATATAATTATTATTATTAATAATAAAAATAATAATAATAATAATAATAATATGATTCGCCTTATTTGTTACACACACTTTTTATTTGTTGGGATATTTATTTCCATTTCCACACAGGATTATTATTTTATTTCTATTATTTATTTATTTTTACACCCAATTGCGCACAGGTGCATGGAAACATTTGAACCATTTCAGTTAATTGTTCAATTATATTGTCCGTAAATTTTAATCCTCTACATAAAAGTCTAAATGCTCTTTCAAAGACTTCTCCATATGGAAAACAATTCAGGGCTGAAAAATAATTTTGTTGGCCAAAATCAGTCAAATATAAATATTTTGATAATAAATATTAAGTACTGCAAATAACCTTGCCTTTTTTATTTCTAATGATTATTAAATTAATAAAAAATGTATAACCTAATAAATAAAATTTAAAAAATGACTTCCCGTTATAATCCAAGCGCAAAGGTTTTTTTTTTTTTTTTTTTCCTCTGTAGACTGAGCTACGCTTTGTCTGCAGAGGAAATACTAAACATTCCTAAAGTACGATCAATTCACGTTTCATCGGACGTGTTGACGGTAACAAAAATAAAGAATATCACCACTAGGGTTGTAAATATCACGGTGTCACGATATTACATTATTATTATGATCAGTTACAATCCTTAAAGGAAGGACAACAGAATTATAATGATAAACAGAATCATCAAACTAATAAAAGTAGCACATGTTAGCAGCACTATCGCATTTTAAATTAGCTACTACTATGAAAAATAACATCGGCTGTGAGCATTTAAAATAACGTCCTATGGTTATTAACATATACTGGAGGTGCTGCTCCTGCTTGTACCTTTAACTCCCTAACACACTCAATACGTCCATTTATTTCAATATAGTAGATAAGAATATGCACGATAACGGTCACCTTTCAGACTGGGGTATACCCCAATATCGGTAAACCTTATTGTTATAAAAAAAAAAAAAAAATAAAAAAAAGCTTTAAAAGTGAAGCAGTGTTCTTACTTTCCCGCTTTATATTCTTCCCCTCTCCCATTATCATCTGCTCTCCTCACTCCTGGACTACATGGCAGACAGCAGCCGGTGGCCTGAACTGAACGTGCCGCACAGGTTTAGTGATGCTACCAACGCAGAGGGGAACAAAGGGGAGATCTATATGTATACACTGCGAGCGTGTGACAGGGAAACTGAGGGAGAGGCACGTGCCAATCAAGCGCGCGGGGCCTCCCCTCTGCGTGGAGAGGGAATCTGTTTTGCTCACAAGGTTGCCCGGCAACTATGACGTCAGTGGAGTGCACGACAAAGAGAAGCACCACGACAGACGGAGAGGAGAGATCGCTACGGTTACTATGAACCTTAGACTATATGCTATGAACAGCATCAAGAAAATGTGTCTGCTTTTACCACAATACTTTAAAAAACTATTTTTTTTTTTTTTTTTTTTAATCAACCACAGAATAGCAGTTGCGCAGACCGACTCTTCTCACAGTATCGGTTACTTTGAGCTGATTTACTGGTTTGTTTCTTCAGTTGTTTGCTATTAAGAAGTAATGTGTCAGTGTGAGAGATTTATTTTTCTATTTGTTTACGCCCTGCAGTGAGCAGTCATGCTTATATTTATTTTTAAATTAATAGCCTACATTGTTGGATTTAAATATAGTTTTGTTGTTTTGCCATTTCAATAAAAAAAATAAATAAATAAAGTTTTAACTGCTACTTAAAGTAGAAACTGTGCTCCGACTCCGACATAATTCACTGCACCAGTTGCAGGCAGCCGGCGTGAGCAGTACAGCGAGTGGGCGGCGAGTGGGTAAGGGTTACTCGGTACACACCAGACACTAAAAAGATGTGTTCAAAAAAATGTGTCAGTTTATTTTTGCACATCACCTATAGTTTGACAGTTTGGGAAATATGCTTATTAGCTCTCCGTCAGAGAGCTAGATGAGAAAAACGGATAGAGTGCTGCAGGAATGAGTCCTAAAACCCGAAAATAAGTTAGCATTTTAGCACTCACGGCTCCCAAGTCAATGTTTTTTTGAATGGGTTTTTGGTAAGAAGTCTGAAATAAGGTCTGTGGTTCACACAAGCTTAAGACATTTAAAAGTTTTGTTCTACAACAATAAATACATCAGATAATAGCATCGATAAAAACATCGGTTGCTAAAAGAGACGAATAAACGTCATCAAAAAGAGTAGCGTTAATATGTGGAGAATAAAACACGTAAGTATCATGAACGTTTGTTTGCCACAGAGCTTATTTTTTTGTGCAATATTCCTTTTTTTTCCCCAAAGGGAATGAGTGCGGTGCTAACTTCCAGTGTCAGACCGGCAACACGCTATACGACTCTTATATCTGCACGTTAAGTACAAAGTGCCGACCTCCAGGTCTGAAACTTTTAGATACCTAGAAAAAAAAGGAGAAAAAAAAAAAAAATACCATTACTACGACAAGAGGAATACAGGATACACCCTTATTGAATAACTTAAATACTCAGTGATCAATAGTTAAAGGAACTGCTCAACAATGGAAATAAAACCCAGTAGACCCAGTCCAATGGAAAACACGTCCCCCCGCATTGACCTTCAAATAAACATAAGAGTGCACTTGAAGATGAAGATACACTAACACACACATGTTGCATAGATGCATTCAAAGCTGACCCGTTTCTCTTTCCTTAGTTCAGGGTTTTAGTAATCGACTGTCGGTGTTCAGGGTTTTTTCCTGTCTTGTCTGGTTTCGTAAGTTGCCACTGCTTTGTCAAGCTCTCAGAATGAAACAGAGGGAGTGCTGTAATGAACATAATGTGCCGTGGAGGTGTAAATAACCCTGCTCTTTTTCTTCGCCTCTTTCTTTCTCAACACCGAAAGGCTCTGAGTCACTGACTGTTGCTAAATCCACAGCACTGAGGGCAGATTTGAAAGAGGTCCTTTTGGTCCAGTCTATTTTTACTATCCTCTTATTGAGAAGGATTAAACTCTGAATTAATATATTGGGAAATAGGTTTATTCACTTTCTGGCGGAGAGGAGTTAAATGCAAAGATGGATACCACTCAATTTCCATACAATTACAATTGTGAATTGCGCAATAATGGCTGAGGTGGAAAAGTTGGTGTATCGATAAAAACAAAATGTGGCAAACAAACTTGGCAATTGGATCATGACGTACATAAAGGATGTGAAATTAGCTTTGCCAAGCATACAGACTGGAAGCAGGACGAAACAAAATCCGCTTCCTAGTTAACACTTTGTTTTGCGTTTCTTTAATTCAATCAAAAAAAAGAGAGAAAATACATTTTCATTTCTACTGCTCAGAAACCCCCCCCCCACAAACACATCATACACCAGAGGTCGTGATAACCAAATATGTTCCATCATTGACACATTTCTTTTGACGATTGACGTCATTTTTTTTTGCCATAAATGCGGTTTTTCTTTTGTGTGTGTTTTAATTGACAAAGTTGCGCAACTTAGCCACCGTAGTCAGTCTGACTAATCAATAAATGATATTGGTATTATTTTTGGCATGTCAAATATTAGAATGCGATCACACATTACATAAAACTCCACGTCGCGGAACATTAAGCAGGCATACGTATAGCATATTAATCACTCCCCCTAAATACTTTGGGTGTAGCCTACTTGTTGCTATCGTGGCACTACCAGTTTTCCACCGGCGTAGATGTGATGGACTGAGTATTTTCTCACTATGATCCATCTTCTAATAGTCTGATATGACAACGTGTGTTGATTACACCTGATACCCAGAATTGAATTCATTAATTAATTGTTTTAAAACGTGTATGCTGTGATGTGTGTTAAACATGCCAACACACAAGCGTTGCTTCGTTAGTTGGCTCTACATTTCTGTTATCGATTAGTCAGACTGGCCACGCTGTGAGACGAGAGAGAGACTTAATTTACTTAACTTTATACGATCCTTTATTAAAGACAGAAACTATTCATTTATAAAGATTATGATGTTTGTGTACAAAAACTATGCGGTGGTCCACAAAAAACCAACTACAGTGTGTAAGACGTGTGGGACAAAATTGGTGAAGAATGCATTAAGACCCGTTTAGGACTCGAGTGCCTTCACTTTGGACTTTAGTGCAACGACTTGAGGCTTACTTGTGATTATCCCACCTCTGATTATAGCCGCTCTAAAGCCATTTTTGTAATGCAACTGTCCACATCCTGACCTCAACAAGAGGTTCTTAGTACCAGACGTCACACTTGTAATTTGCATGGCCAGATGAAGACGTCCTAGTCATGTAAACATGAACGTTGGACATTTCAGGCATTTGATCATAGAAATACGTTAACTCCTCATCTAATTTCCTCTAACTAAACCGAAGACAGCAGGAAGCGGAGGGTGGACTGGATTTAATTACCATTAAATCCAGTCCACCACTCCGGTCTGCTGTTGTTATGTCTCCACATTCACCACCAAGAGGTGTTCCAAGACATTAAGCGTGTGGAGAGAGCATCACTGCCAAATTAGGATACTGACGATGATTACAGTGATAACACTGAGGAGGAGGGAAGGTAAACAGAAACCGGAGCTCTGGCATAATTACAGTATGTCCACAGAGGAAGAGAGAAGGGCTGATCCAGAGTCAGTCCAGGCATCAGAATTAGAGGAGTGCAGCTCAACGTTGTCAGTGCGCTTCAGTGTCAAACTGGAAGCAAGATGCCAGACAGGATGCTTCTAACTGACATCTCCCTGTAGAGATGCCGAGCAGGATGCTGTGGGCTCGGCAGGCCCTCGCTACAGGAAGAGAGTGTCGAAGTCCCGATAGCAGCGGCGAAGCTCTCGACGCAGACACACTCTCTCAATCCGGAAGCCATAGGATTGTGTGACCATATGATTAAATGGATACTAACTGCAGCTTTTCTGTGTCGAACATCAGTCATTTTCAGCACTGAGATAATCTTCATGATCCATGCACTTGCTAAATATAGACCTCTCGCTATAACTGGGTCGGTAGCTTACCGAGCAACTCTAGAAACCCGAAAAAAATTCAAGCTCCAATTTGCACCTGCATCATGTGGCGGCTCCTCTCTGATGCATCGTGTTGCTCGGTTACTTTGTTAACTGAGGCTCACATTTATTGGCGCCTGGTGAAAGTTCTCCAGAGGAAAAAAAATATATATATATGATTTATTATTTATTTTATTTTTAAGAATAAAAACTGTTAATAACTGTAACTGTTATCCGTCAAATCGGCATTGACAAGAGCTCAGCCGCACGTTACACGTCAGTAAAGCTCATTCGGCTTTAATCATGCCTGTAAAACCAATGTTACATGTAAATGTTTATAACCGGGAAGCATACTTCACGCTCATAAAGCTGCTTTCACATGACCAGCGGTAAAACCGCTCTGCGCTGGCTGTGCTGTTTTCCTATGGAGAGAGCGGTGCCGCCCGACCAGGCGGAAGCGGCAGGAGAGCCTTGTACTCAAAATAAAGTCTGCTTGTTTAGCGTCGCTCCGCGTTTTAACTGCTGAACTTTTCCTTTAACATGCAAATCACACATTCTTCCTTTTAAGCATTACGTGTGCACATTAAGTGCATGCAGAAGGATTTTGCCAGCATGTTTTCTGACTTTAAAAGCGTTGCACTCCTGCAGTAGTAGCTTCTGTCTGCTTTGCATTTCCCTTTGACCTGCTGCATGTGTGCGTAGATGCGCTCGTGTGCCTGAAATCCTCATTGTTGCCTTCATCGTCTCCTTCTGCACATTCAGTGCTTTCTGTGGAATAAGGAAATTCAACAACTCAAGTGTGTGTGTGTGTGTGTGTGTGTGTGTGTGTGTGTGTGTGTGGGCTGACGTTTTAAGTGTTTCACCCTTGAGACCAAAAGGGAGCCAATTCTTCAGTATTTGTCACTGAAGCACTTCAATCACCTCAATCCTATGGCAGGTTTGCGCTGCTTTGTTCAGACAAATTAGCGGCTGTAAGTGCTCGTTCGGCTCGTCGCAGCGTTCTAGGTCGTTTAAAGAAAATGCTCGAAGTACTTGAAAAATAATGAAGGCCATTTTCAATGCCAGGTAAATGTCATTTTTATACAATGCATAATTCAAGTAACATCGTAGTTTTAAATATCATAACGCTATAAATAGTGTGTTACTCTCTTAAGGAAGAGTTGCAGACTGAAAGAGAGTGTATATAAAAGGGCTAAGTCAAAGTCAACCGAAGAGCCCTCAAACACTGATTTCCCAGTGGCACAGTCCTGGGCTCTGCACGGACTTAGTGGATCAAAGTCTGTGAGTGGAGCCGGGCCCATCTTAAATAACTCCTGCAGGGTTCGACGTTAAGCCATGTCCGCTTGTCGGGGACAAGGGGACTTTTTGTACGGCAAGTGGAAGAAAAATATACTTGCCAAATCGTAAATAAATATAAACACAGTGCTCCACTCATTGCTCGGCTTTACTTTCTAAAGGACAAGAAGTGGCGGGAAAAAAAAATGTGAGGTCGAGCCGGCGTCTCCAAGCTGTTGAACGCCAACTTTAAAAAAGGGGACAGTGTGAAGGATTTGGCGGCATCTAGCATTGGAGTGGCAGATTGCAACCAACTGAAGCTCAGCTCTCCTTTTACAAGCAATGCAGTGGCCTTCAGGGAACGTAAAAAGGTGAAAGGACCTCTCTAGTGTTTGGTTTGTCCGTTCTGGGCTACTGTAGGAACACAGCGGTGCAACATAACTCCATGTAGATATGAAGGACTCATTCTAAGGTAACGAAAAACACAACGATTCTTATTTTCAGGCGATCATACGCTAATGAAAACATAGCTATAAGTATTATGTTCCATTTTTTCATATGGATCCTAATTACGACACACATTTTCATCAGGTACAGAAGTATTACTGTGCTGTTTTTAGGACTCAGCATGTGGATAGAAAAAGTTGCGAGTATGTTTTTCACACTGACGCATTTTAAATAATGCTCACGGCAGACCTGCAGGATTAAGAGAGATTAGGAGACTGTCCTCCCGGGATCGTTTCAGCAAGCGCCCCAAAACTGAATATATTTATGTCCAAGTGACAAAGCTTTCTGGCGACTGTAGTAATTAAAAAGGAAAGGAAGAAGTCAGGTAAAGTTGACTAAAAACGGACAAAAGAAAAGTCTGCGGAGGAGCAGGGACTAGAGAGGAAGCCAGAGGGGACGGGTAGGTCAACAAAATAAAATAAAAATACACAGGAGACTGCGGTTTGTTTCCAAATAAAAGTGCTTTTCTTAAGCATGGCCACCACCTATATCTACCTATACCATCTATGGAGTAGTTATTTAACCCTATAGTATTATCTACATCATAAAACAGATTTCATGGAGGGACTGGAAAATGAACATGTTGGGGATTAGCCTCAGAGCTGCACTCTGCACACCCTCTCTGCGCTTAATTAAAATGTACCATCACCTGCCTCTTTGTCGCCTGCACTGCTTTGCACTCTTGTTTTTAATTGCGGCAATGCATCATGTAGAGTGTGTGTAGGTTTCACACTGTTAATGTCTTCCATTGTCCTCTTGCTTGTTAGACTTTCTTACTGTAAAATATGTTCAGATAAGCGACCGGGTGGCGGCTGGACACTGCACACGCCAACAGGGGGAGTTAGCAGTGACAACAACCACAATACAGGGGAAGAGGCCTTTTCAAATTAAGAGCTTTTGCTTAGAGAGACTAATTTTGTCCCAAAACGAACCATTCCTCAGTCAGTGGAAATCTTTTCTGCAGAAGTGGACTACTTTCGATGTTTTGCTCCAGAGTTTACTTCTGTATGAGGTTTCCAGTGGGGGCATTAAAAGCGCTGGGGTTCACAGGCCAAAGACATAACTCCAGACAAATTCAGTGTCACAGAATGAACTGCATGTGGGCACAGTTAACCTTAGGGGCTGCAGACTGAGCTCCATCTTTACCCATAAAAGGAGTGCTGCTGATCCCTCGTCAAGACACACTTACTGTACAGAGACACACAGACACACACACACACACACCCTGCTTCTTGTCCCAGACTATCTTCACCTCTCGCCCCCGTTAACAGAAATCACTGTTTCCACTTTCCATTTTATTAAATGCCACCTTCTCTGTGATGGTTTCTTTCCGTCTCCCCAGAATGAATCATCTCAGTTTTCACAGCTCCCAGCAGAGAACAGCGCGCCGAGCGTCACCTCTTCCTCGGCGTCGCCAGTCATCGACCAAAGTTCTACCACACAGCCATTAGCCTACAGCAGGTGAACATCGTCGAGGGTAAGAAAAAGAAATGAAACGCGCGGGCCGCTGTAGCTAACACCCGCAGTACCCTGGACAAAACTATCCGAGAAGGTTGGGGATCGATCTGCGATTAGCTCTGCTGCAGGCGCGGCTCACATGCTTTCTGTTCTCTAACCTACTGGGGATGTAGCCTCACAAATACCAGGAGCATTAATGGAAGGCCCCGGTGTCATGGCAACTGGGGGATTGTGTGTAACACGCAGAGGGGAATGGAAAGGCCAAGCCATACACAACAACTGATTGCACCGTATTTAAAAAAGAGGAATGCCAACCAATTCAATGTGTGGAGCACAAACAACTCCTGACCAAACTTTTCCCTCTGTGATGGCAGTAAAATACAGCAGAACACATCCGTACCTTGCATGATTTAAGATGCCCCTCCAGGCATGTTTAAAGACAAATTAAAAGACAGCTTGGAGCAAAAATGTGCGTCTGAATAAAAGTTCAATTACCCTGTAAAGACATTATTTTCCCCCAAATCAATTTAAAGCCATCAATATGCAAATGTTTCTCATTTCAAAACTTTAACCGCGGGACACAAGATGTTTCCTACTTCACTGAAAAGTTTACACTTCATTAGTTGCAAATCGAACCACAATCGGCTTAAAAAATGTATTTATTTGTTTTGCGTACTATAAGACATGTACAGCATATTAAATATCTATGGAATATTTTGTTGATTCCTAGTTGTGATTATGGTCATGTTATGTATTTCAGAAAAAAAGGAAAAAGAAATGTATGTAAAATATCTTGACAACAAATGTTATTGTTGAGACGTTTTGTGATTTTCTCAGGAGTTTCCTCATGTCACCAGTCAAACAGGGAGAAAAGTGATGGTTGTCAAGCGTGTGAATCAGAGAGGGGTGTGTCACAGATGATCAAACCATCACGCCCACTCCATGCATGTTGGCCAAGTGTTAAAGTACAGCAGGATTTGAACTTCACACACAGACACACACCCACACTTTACGTTGCTTGTTCACAACTGAATCTTTCCACTGGCCGACCAACAGCTGCAGCCTCATTTAGACATCGTCACCCACGACTGCTGACTCCTCAGTGCATAAACGGGCCTGAAGGGTCCTGCAGATCATGGAGATTTTATGCAAATCTGTTGTAAAGATCCCATGATTTAGGGCCGTAAACTGCCTTGAAAGCCATCGCGAATACTCCGACACAGACTTTACATTCCAGTGAAGGCAAGTCATATAATGTCACTGCAGGCCTGTCATTATGACACAAACAAGACACTGCAGTAGGTCTGGTCTGCAGAATATATTCGATGAGGGAGGTTGGACTGCGAGCTACTGAATGGACTTTATTCAGATACCATTTTTGGCCCAAATTCATCCCGTTACTTAAAAAGGTCACATATTATCCTCATTTCAAGGCTCATACTTGGATTTTGGGATTCTACTAGAACATGTTTACGTGCTTCAATGTTAAAATAATAACTTTTTTTTTAAAACTACCTGTAATTACCCTCCGTTTGAAACTCTGTTTTAACTTTTAAATTACATTCCTGGGCTTGGGTCTGTTTTTGACTTCCTGTCTGCTGATTTCATTCACATACGTTTAAAACAGTGACATGCTTTACATGTTGTGTAGTTGTGACATCACGAGGCTCGTTTAAAAGACACAGTTTCTGCGCATTTCTCTGTGTTCTCTGTTTAGATAACAATTAGACCTGATTTATAATTCAGTCACTGAGCCCCTCTGGGGAGGCTCACCTCACACTTTGAAAACCTCTGACATATAGGACTTATATTCTTCAGGTGGAAACAAACACGACTCCAAATGAATAATAATCTTGATCCGGGGGGGGGGTCACGTCCCCATTCAGACACGCATTAACAAGCGAACGCCATTTCATCACAGTTTAGCCCACACTAGGCCTACAGAATATAATGCTCGAGGCTCAGCAACAGAGTCATCACATCATCATTGTCCGAGGGATTTTTTGCTTTACCTGGAAGTCAAATACTTTGAACAAACGACAACACTTTCAGTCACCTGCGAGGGGAGCCGCTATGCCTAAAGCTTCTGATTCAGTCAGTGACGATAATGAGTCAGAAAACACTCACAACGTTAGAGATTCATGTACAAAACACCTGTATTATTCACTTTTACAGGGTTGTTGAAATGTTGCTTTTACGTTAATCAGACATTACATTGAAAAGACTTCAGATGCGTCTCCCTCCATTTGTTTCTTCAGAAACAGTGCTTTTCATGGGTTTCAGGGGGGAACTTTTTTGTCCTTAAGGGTCTGAGCGACTGCATTTTGAATACACGTTTTATTAAAGACTTAATAGAGGCGCTGAGGTTAAAATTCCCAAAAAAATAAAACTATTTCACACTGCAAAGGTTAGCGAAAAATAATAAAATGAAAAAGACAAAAATTTCCCTAGTGAGGCTCGAGGGTTAAAAATAAGCTCCAAAACCAGGTGTTGCAAAAGAAAGTGTCTTATAATCAGGGTCATCTTCTATTCAGGTCAGTGCGGAAATTATTAAAAAGGAATCGATTTGAGTGGGTCTGTGCATGCTCTCGTCCTAATCACACAGATCCATGTTCAGACAGGCGATTGTTCACCTCTTAATCCATGTGATGAATTACTGTCTGATGGCAGACGGATCATCATCATCACCTCCATCTTCACAAGACCTGCACTGACCCACCAGCTGGCCTTGCACACACACACACATACATACATACATACATATGTTGTACACACACATACACACACAAGTACTTATATTCTGTCATGGGACTCAGAACGTGAGCTGCATATCACCGCGCTGCTAAATGATCCTCTTCCCTTCACTCTCGTTCTCTCTCCTCCCTGTTCAGCCTCTCTCTCTCTCTCTCTCTCTCCGTTGATCCTCTCCTCCTGATTCTCTCAGCTCTGCTCGCTTATTATTCTCAGACTCGGGCAGAGATTCCCCTAATGTTTATCACCGACCAAAGTGGATGCTGTGAAGGAATAAATAAGCATCACATTCGGTGATTGCTTGATGAGATGTAATTAGGCGTGCCGACTGCAGATTAATCACGAGAAGTCAGCCGTCTCATGCAAAAGCGTCGCTCTCAAGGAGGCAGCCTGGGATGAGACGGGAGTGACATTAAGACGTGCAACATATACACACAGACCAATACTGTTTAATTACAGTAAAATATAAAGTGATAGCTCCAGGATTATATTTCACAATAAATATATCAGCCTTTCAGTGTCTCCTGACCCTCAGAAATAAGGGCAGCACAACATAAAAATAATCTGAAATATATTTATATATATATACAAATGATTCAATTACTTTAATATATCCTGGTGGGGGGAAAAAAATGGTAATAAACAGAGCCTGATTATGAGAATTAAGAGTTATGCCCTTCCCCTTACAACTCCCTAACAAAGGTCACCTTATTGGTGGAAAAATGTCGGTCTATTCTCAGTTCATTACATTAGCCTTGCAACAACAAAAAAAAAAAAGAAAAGGAGCTTTTATTGATTTTCTTTTTTTTTTTCCCCCAGAAAAGAGTGACCTGACCCTGAGAGGTGATTTTCACCGTCACCAGATACCAACTGATCCAACTGCAGTATAGATCTTATGGTGTGTTGAATTGTTTAGTCCCTGAGGTAGAACGAGTCCGAGACATTTTGTTTTTAATCCACCTCCACCCAAACACACATCACATCCTCCTCAACTACCAGACAAGTTGTGATGATATGCATCATATAAAACCACATCACAAAACCTCATCAGCGCGCCTGGTTCACCTACAGTAAATCCAAATAAATATATATTTTTTTAAAAATGTTTAAAGTTGGAATGAGAAAAGGCACATTTGGACACGAAAACCACAACAACGAAAAATACATGTATTGAGAAAAATGAGAGGGAACTCTGTAGGAAACAAGGAGGGAGATGTGTCAAAAACTAAAATAAGAATGTGCAGTAGAAGTCAAGAGAGACACGGCCAAGAGAGATCACACGGCACTGATCACACACACACACACACAAACACAGCATGATCAACATGGAAGCAGAAGAGAACGAGACAGAAATGGGACGACAGGAGGAGTAATCACACAGAAAGTCTTCCCCTACCTCGCTCCATTCCTGCTCCCACTATAGTCCATGTAACATCCCCGTTTGGTGGTTTATTGGAGACCCGGCCAGTAACACAGTCAGTGAGTCAGTCAGTGGGCTCCGGGATGTGGAGTCGTGGCTGGACTGGTGTCTGGTTCCCAGTAAGCAGCAGCAGAGTCGTCCTCTCTGCTCACACAAACACTCGGCTACATGCAGCACGACAGCAGAGGCACTGGAGCCTCGGCAGGGACAGCGGCAACATCCCTCCCATCCACCCTGAATTAATTAAGCTTTTTTTTTCTCCCTCTGCTGCCCTCCCCTCTCTCCCTCTCTCCGATTCTCACGTGCGCATTAATTCTCTCTCTCTCTAGCTCTTTCTCTCTGTGTGTGCGCGTCTCTCTCTGTGTCTGTCTCTCTGTCTGTGTCTCTCTCTGTCTGTGTGTGTGTGTGTGTGTGTCTCTCTCGCTCTCGGTCTCCCTCTCTCTCTCTCTCTCTGTGTGTCTCTCTCTCTCTCTCTCTCTCTCTCTCTCTCTGTGTCTCTCT